>PVJI01027004.1:0-18254 GCA_004026765.1 Micronycteris hirsuta
AGATTGTTCTTAATTTCAATGTCTCTGGTTATATTTTGTTTGCCTTTTTCTTTTGTTGATTAGGTTCCTGTTAAAGGTGAGATATGGTATTTGTTTTTCACTGCCTGGCTTATTTCTTTTTTTTTTTATAATTACTTTATTGTTGTTCAATTACAGTTGTCTGCAACCTCTCCCCTCCCCTCCCCCCACCTCCTCCAACCCTACCTCCCTCCTCACTCTTGGTTCTGTCCATGTGTCCTCTATAGTGGTTCCTGAAAACCCTTTTCCCCATTGTCCCCTTCCCCCTCCCTCCTGGCTATTGTTAGATTGTTCTTAATTTCAATGTCTCTGGTTATGTTTTGCTTGATTTTTTCTTTTGTTGACTATGTTCCAGTTAAAGGTGAGATCATATGGTATTTGTCCCTCACCGCCTGGCTCATTTCACTTAGCATAATGCTTTCCAGTTCCATCCATGCTGTTGCAAAGGATAGGAGCTCCTTCTTTCTCTCTGCTACATACTATTCCATTGTGTAAATGTACCACAGTGTTTTGATCCACTCATTTACTGATGGGCACTTAGATTGCTTCCAGCACTTGGCTATTGTAAATTGTGCTGCTATGAACATTGGGGTGCATAGGTTCTTTTGAATTGGGTTTCTGGATTCTTAGGGTATAATCCCAGTGGTGGAAGTGCTGGATCAAAAGGCAGTTCCATTTTTCATTTTCTGAGGAAATTCCATACTGTTTTAGACAGTGGCTGCACCAGTCTACATTCCCACCAATAGTGCACTAGGGTTCCCTTTTCTCCACAACCTCTCCAACACTTGTTTGTTGAATTGTTTATGATGGCCATTCTGACTGGTGTGAAGTGGTATCTCACTGTGGTTTTAATTTGCATCTCTCTGATGGCTAGTGATGCTGAGCATCCTTTCATATGTCTCTGGGCCCTCTGTATATCCTCCTTGGAGAAGTGTCTGTTCATGCCTTTTGCCTATTTTTTAATTGGGTTGTTTGTCTTCCTGGAGTGGAGTAGTATGAGTTTTTCATATATTTTGGAGATCAAACCCTTGTCCAAGGTATCATTGGCAAATATGTTTTCCCATATAGTTGGTTCTCTTTTCATTTTAATGTTGTTTTCTTTAGCCATGCAGAAGTTTTTAATTTGATGAGGTCCCATTTGTTTATTCTTTCCTTTATGTCCCTTGCTTTCAGGTACATATCAGTGAAGATATATTCCTGTGTGGAATGTCTGAGATTTTCCTACCAATGTTTTCCTCTAGGACTTTTATGGTATCATGACTTATGTTTAAGTCTTTTATCCACCTTGAATTTATTTTCGTGTGTGGTGTAAGTTGGTAATTGAGTTTCATTTGTTTGCATGTAGCTGTGCAGATCTCCCAACACCATTTGTTGAAGAGGCTGTTTTTACTCCATTTTAAGTTTCTTCCTCCTTTGTCAAATATTAATTGCCCATAGAAACTTGGGTTTATTTCTGGACTCTCTATTCTGTTCCATTGGTCTATGTGTCTGTTATTATGCCAGTACCAGGCTGTTTTGATTACAGTGGCCTTGTAATACAGTTTGATATCATATATTGTGATCCCTTCTACTTGTTCTTCTTTCTCAAAATTGCTGCAGCTGTTTGGGGTTCTTTATAGTTCCATATAAATTTCTGAAATATATGTTCCATATCTGTGAAATATGTCATTGGTACTTTAATAGTGATTGCATTGAATCTATAAATTGCTTTGGGTAGTATGGACATTTTGATGATGTTAATTCTTCCAATCCATGAACACGGTATATACTTCCATTTATTTGTGTCTTCCTTAATTTCTTTCTTCAGTGTTGTAGTTTTCTGAGTACAGGTCTCTTACATCCTTGGTTAGGTTTATTCCTGGGTACTTTACTTTTCTTGTTGCTATATCAAATGGGATTATTTTCCTATTTCTGTTTCTGGTATTTCATTGTTGGTGTACAAAAATGCCTTTGATTTCTGAATATTGACTTTGTATCCTGCTCTTTTGCCAAATTCACTTACTAGATTGAATAGTTTTTTGGTGGAGTCTATAGGATTTTCTGTGTACACTATCATGTCATCTCCAGACAATGACAGTTTTGCTTCCTCCTTTCCAATTTGGATGCCTTTTATTTCCTTTTCTTGTCTGATTGCTGTGGCTAGGACTTCCAATACTATGTTGAATAGGAGTGGTGAAAATGGGCATCCTTGTCTTGTTCCTGATCTTAGTGGGAAAGATTTTAGTTTTTGTCCATTGAGTATAATGTTGGCTGTAGGTTTCTCATATATGGCCTTTATTATGTCAAGGAATGCTCCCTCTATTCCCACTTTGCTAAGTGTTTTTATCATAAATGGGTGCTGTACCTTATCAAATGTTTTTTCCACATCCATTGCTATGATCGTGTGATTGTTGTCTTTTGTTTATGTGATGTATTACATTTATTGATTTGCAAATATTTTACCATCCTCGCATCCCTGGGATGAATCCTACTTGATCATCGTGTGTGATCTTTTTAACGTTTGACTGGATGTGGTTTGCCAATATTTTGTTGAGGATTTTAGCATCTATGTTCATCAGCAATATTGGCCTGAAGTTCTTTTTCTTTGTTATGTCTTTATCTGGTTTTGGGATTCACGTGATGCTGGCCTCATAAAAAGAGTTTGGGAATCTTCCATCTTCTTGGATTTTTTGGACTAGTCTATGAAGGATACAGGTTAGCTCATCCTTAAATGCTTTGTAAAATTCTCCTGTGAAATTATCTGGTCCAGGGCTTTCATGTGATGGGAGGTTTTTGCTTCAATTTCATCAGCTGTTATTGGTCTATTCAAGCTTTCTGCTGCTTCTTCATTTAGTTTTGGAAGATTATATTTTTCTAGAAATTTGTCCATTTCACCTAGGTTTTCATATTTTCTTGGCACATAGTTCTTCATAGTAACTTCTTATAATCCTTTATATTTCTGTGGTATCAGTTATAATCTCTCCTCTTTCATTTCTGATTGTGCTTATTTGGGTCCTCTCTCTTTTTTTCCTTGATGAGTCTGCTTAAAGGCTTGTCGATTTTGTTTATCTTTTCAAAGAACCAGCTCCTGGATTTATTGATCCTTAGAATTGTGCTTTTAGTCTCTATGTCATTTAATTCTGCTCTGATCTTGGTTATTTCCTTCCTTCTACTTGCTCTGAGCTGTTTTGTTACTGTTCCTCAAGTTCTTATAGGTGTAGGGTTAGGTTCTTTATTTGAAATGTTTCTATCTTTTTTAGGTAGGCCTGTATTGCTATGAACTTCCCTCTCAGGACTGCCTTTGCTATGTCCCATAAATTTTGGATTGTTGTGAGTTCATTTTCATTTGTTTCCAGAAACTTTTTGATCTTCCTTAATCTCATTCTTAACCCGTTCATTGTTTAATAGCATGCTATTCAATATCCATGAGTTTGAGTGTGTTGGGGTTTTTTCCTTGGGGTTGGTTTCTAATTTCAGTCCCTTGTGGTCAGAGAAAATATTTGATATGATTTCAATTTCCTTGAATTTGTCGAGGCTTGTTTTGTGTCCTATCATGTGGTCTGTCTTTGAAAATGTGCATTTGAAAAGAATGTGTATTTTGCTTCTTTGGGATGAAAGGCTCTATATATATATCAGTTAAGTCCATTTGATCCAGGGCATTGTTCAATGTCACAATATCTTTGTTGATTTTGTTTGGAAGATCTGCCCATTTTAGTGGGGGTTAAAATCCCCTACTATAATTGTGTTGCTGTCAGTATCTTCCTTGAAGTCCTCCAAGACTTCCTTTATGTATTTGGGTGCTCCTATGTTGAGTGCATATGTATTTGCAGTGTTTATGTCTTCTTGGTGGGTTCTTCCCTTGAGTATTTGAAGTGACCTTCTGGGTCTCTTTTTATGGCTCTTTCTTCGAACTCCATTTTGTCTGATATGAGTATTGCTACCCCAGCTTTTTTTTTCCTGTCCATTTGCTTGGAATATTTGTTTCCAGCCCTTCACTTTCAGTCTGTGTAGGTCTTTTGTCCTGAGGTGGGTCTCTTGTAGGCAGCATATGTGTGGGCCATGATTTCTTATCCATTCAGCTATTCTATGTCTTTTGATTGGAGCACTTAATCCATTTACATTTAAGGTTATTATTGATAGGTAAATAATTCATTGCCATTTTTTTTTGTACCTGTGTTCCTCTTTCTCTCATTGTTTTTCTTCCTTTTCTTAAAGCAGATGCTTTAGCATCTCTTGCGGGGCTGGTTTGGAGGAGGTGTATTCTTTGAGGCTTCTTTTATCCAGGAAGCTCCTATTTGGCCTTCCATTTTCATTGAGAGCCTTGCTGGATAAAGTAGTCTTGTTTGCAGGCCTCTGGTTTTCATGACTTGGAATATTCCTTGCCATTTCCTTCTGGCTAGGAACATTTCCATTGAGAAGTCAGCTGCTAGCCTAATTGGGACTCCTTTGTATGTTACTTCCTGTTTCTCCCTTGCTACCTTTAAGATTCTCTCTTTGTCTTAGAATTTTGCCATTTTAATTATGATGTGCCTTAAAGTGGGCCTCTTTGGGTTCCTCTTGATTGGGGCTCTCTATGTTTCCTGGATTTGTGTGACTTTTTCTCTCATCAAATTAGGGAAGTTTTCCATCATTACTTTTTCAAACAGGTTTTCTATCCCTTGCTTCTCTTCTTCTCCTTCTGGTATCCCTATTATACGGATATTATTGCGTTTCATGTTGTCCTGCATTTCCCTTAACCCCTCTTCGTTCTTCCTGAGTCTCTTTTCCTTTTCTTGCTCTTTCTGGGTGTTTCTTTCTACCTTATCCTCCAGGTCGCTGATCTGATCCTCTGCTTCATCTAGCCTGCTTTTGATTCCTTCTACTGTGTTCTTCAATTCAGAAATTGTATTCTTCATTTCCTCTTGGCCTTTATTGATATTTTCTGTTTTCTATGTCATGTTGATATAGTTTGCTGTGAGTTCATTTTAGTTTCCCTCTAGTTTTTGGTAATTCTCTGTGAGTTCATTGAGCTTCCTTATTACCACTGCTTTGAACTCAGTATCTGATAGATGACTTGCCTCTATTTCATTTAGCATTTTTTCTGAGGCTTCCTCCTTTCCTTTCATTTGGGAATTGTTTCTTTGTCTTCTAATTGTTAGTGAGACTCTTCTTGTTAGCCTCTGCTTCTTAAATTGATCTGTTCTGACTCCCTGGGTTTATGGTGTGAATTTCTGTGGTAGGAGACCTGTGAGATTCAGTAGTGTAGTCTCCCTGTTCTCCTAACCTTGCTGGTCTTGGGCTGTTGTTTATATTGGCTCTCTGTATGTCCTTGGGTTTTGATTGTTATTGGATCTTTCTTTGGTGGGTCCTTCTCTCTAGCTGGTTAACTGAGGGTCACTCCAACCACCACATCTTATATTCTGTCATGCAGGTGTGGATATGTTGTGGTGAAGCTGGTTCTTCTGTCTGTACAAGGTTTTGAGGCTTCTTTCTCGCTATTTTTCAGTTGTTTTTTCTGGATAATTTCTCCTCCATTAGTTGTATTTCCAGATTGGTCCTGGGTGGGGGTTAGTGTGGCTTCTACTCACTCCTTCACCTTCTTCCATTATTATCTGTTGGTGGTTCCTTTGTTGGTGGATTTCCTCTTCTAGCAGGTGTACTGGTGTTCACAGCTCCTACCTACTCTTTATGTGATCAATTGGTGGAGGAAGGCAAAATGGATTAAGACAGCGGGAGTGTATTTTATAGTATTTAAAGTAATAACCCGTAGAGAAGAGATAGGAGATCCTTTGGATATGTATAGTGTTAACCTATGATATTTCACCCAACTAGCCACTTTTTAGAAAGGGTGGAAAAAAGATAAGACTCTTATTGTTGGGGGTGTTATGAGTTGGATCTAGAAAGCAGTGAGCTTGTGGGAGGTCAGATTACGAGGTAAAGTGACAGTAAAGGATAGAAAATAGGTGTAGTGTGCGAGAGAATAGAGTTAACCACAACAGTAACAGAATTCCAGAAACAGTGAAGTGAGCTAAGATCTAGGAGGGATGCTGTGTAGTATTTACAATTGTATGGAACAGCAATTATTTACAATAGTAATGGAGCAACAATCATATGACAGAATCTATGTGATCTGAATAACAAGAGTGAGAAGTACACAACCTAGAGTAGTGTGCTATTGGAACACAAGTGAAGTGAAAGAAGGAAAATTAAAAATACACTATGAAAGAGAGAACAAGGAAAACCAGTCAAACAGTACAATTTCACAAACCAAGTGAAGAAGAGTAAACAGAATGAGGAGAAATAAAAAATATTAATAAAATAACAGATGTAAAAAGAATGAAAAATAATAATACAAATATACAATAACTTGCATGTTCTCTGGAGTAGCAAAGTGAAATTTGTCTCACTGTCTCAGTTGTTGGGATGACCCCTCTTTGGGTCTAACTCTGGTACTTTTACAGGTCCAGGTTTTATTGTCTTACTTGTAGTAATTTTTTGAAAAAGAAAAGAAAGGAAGAAGAAGGAAAAAAAAAAAAAGCCTCTTGCTGGCTTTAAACTGGCCAAGCCAGTTCTGCTGGTCTTCCTGGCTGGAGCAGGCTGAGGGGGGATTGGTTTCACTTTTCCCCTCCTGTGGTTTTGCCGGATGGGGGCCAGGTCTGAGCCGCCCTCTTTGCAGTTGCCCAGCCTCCAGCCCAGTTCCTCAGTTCACTGCCAGGCCCCCAGTGCCCTTCTGCGCCCAGCCTGCACCTTCACTCCACCAGTTGTGCTGTCCTTGAGGTGCACCAATTAGGGGCAGCTGACACACCACCTTCTCGCTGTTTGCTGTCCTAGATGCTAGGGATTCTCAGAGTCTCTTCAGGGTAGTTCAGCTCCCCCACTGAGTTAAGTCTTTCTGGGGATTGCTGACTCCCTGAGCCCTGCTGCTCTCCTCTGCAGGGTGTCTCCGCCTTCCTCTTAGGGAGCCAGTTGCCCCACAGGGCAGGGGCACCACCACAGGCAGATGCTGGTGCATGCCTACTCTGCTGCTGTGCCAGGGGCAGTGGGGTCAGCTCTTGGTGCCTCTGAGGCTATGGGCATGAGTGCTCAGCCTCCACTGCCAGGGTGGGATGGGCAGCCGCTGGGCCACAGGGTCAGGCACATACCCTCCCCAGGCTTCTGGTGTGAGTACATGACCTTCACTGTGGTGGCGGGTTGAGGCGGGTTTGAGGGGCGGCTGAGTCGGTGGCACACCCCTGGTGTCGCAGGTGAGGTTGGGCGCCCTCTGCCACTGTGGCCGGGGGTAGGGGCGCAGCCGCAGTCCTGGCAGCAGAGGTGGGCCCACAGCTGAGGCTTGCAGAGGCTGCACGGGCACAGCCGGGGGTGGTGGGGGCAGCTGCTGTGGGAGAATTGTCTAAACAGCCAGCAAGTGCCTCTTGTTTTTTTCTTTTTGAAAAATTCCTCCTGCTCAAGCCTGCTGCTCCAAACAAGTGCCTGGCCTTTCACACTGCCCAACTCCCCAACCAGACCAGGGACTGTCTGTGTCAGGGTCATAATGGCCCAACTCTTCCCAGCCGCATCCACAGTCTCAGTGGGTACACATCGCCCCAGTGTGTTTGCCACTTTGTCCTTATTCCCCCCAGCAACCTCAAGCATCCAGGTCCCTCCTGGTTCTGCTCAAACCTTGTTTGGCAGGGAAGGGAGCCATTGATTTGGCTCTCTCCCAAGAATCCCGTGGCAGACCTGGGGGGCGCCGGGCCTGGGGCTGCAGCCGCCCTGGTCCCCGCGCTGGTCCCAGGGACCTTATTGTCCTAAAGCTCTCTCCTTATCATCTGATTTTTCATTGTGTCCTACAGTTTTGGCCTCCAACCTTCATATATGCTGGGACACTATTGTCTGTTCACTCTGTTCCACAGAAGATTGACTAGGTGTTCCACCCATGCGCAAGGGGATGTGGACTCCGCTCCCACCTATCTCACCACCATCTTCCCCTCCATATCCACTTAATACTTTTTGAATGTTTCGCTTGTGTTCTCCATCTCTGTTAAAAGCAGCCTCCATTCCATAAACTGATCTGGTTGAAATAAAATCTGAAGATATCTTTGATTCCTCTTTTGTTTTTGTAACCCAATTACAGCATCATTATCTTCAGTCCAGTTCAGTTTCTTTTACCTCATACACATGCCTTGATCCCCATCACTCTCTGACAGACATGACCAATTGACCCTCCATATCTACTTCCTTCTTCCTCCTCAGAAATAGCTCTCAGTCTTTAGCTGAGCATCAGACTGTCCAATGTAAACACTGCTTTCCCAGCCTCCCTTATATTTAGATGTGACCATGTGACTAAATTCTAACTAGGTCAAGTATAAATTACTACTCCAGGAAAGCACATTTAACAGGAATGGACACACTCTTTGCTTCCTTGCCCTTTTCCTGCTGATTAGAGTGTGGATAATATTCCTGGAAATCAAGTGGCCCTCTAGCACATTTAAGTATGTCCCAAATACTGCATTTAATATTGGTTTTTGTTTACATGAAATGCAGAATTACCTGGGGATCCTTTCATTTTATTTGCTAAATCTGGCAAGTCTAGCTTAATTCCAACACAAGGGTTCATAAGGCATACAGATAAGGCAAGTATAAAACTCTAGCTGTCCAACTGTCCCCTTCAGAATCCAGCCACAAATTGTTCCTTCAACATCACATACCAGTGTCAGTGTCTTGTGTACCTTGGCCACACTAATTAAAACAAGGCCAACAGTCTGATCTAAAAGAGTCATGGGGTAGCCCTTAGACTTTGAGGTATCCAAATATGGACATATGTTCATGTAGATAGCAACCAATCTCTCTTCAGACAACATTGACTTTGAGACACATGGAGAAATACAAGCAAAAACAGAATTGAAAATGAAGGAGTCAAGGGAGAGGATGATACATTGGAGTCTCTACAGTAAGAGCCATGAAATCCAGATGATGACCAGCTCAGGTGACTCTCATCTAGCAGCTGGTAGGAGCTGTCAGCCTCTTCCTCCGCTCTCTGATCAGCGATTGCTGACTGAATGCTGTCCTTGCTTCTCCCCCTTGAGGCCTTCTCTTGATTCTAAAGATCCTATTTGGAAGTCACCAAAATTGAATAACGTGTATTTCCCCTTGCATTTCAACATCTACGTCCTGCTTCTCCTGGCCTGGCTTTGAAAATACTAATACACTGAACCGAGATCGCCAAGTCCACCTACATAGTTAAGAACTTTTGTTAAGTGCAAATAATGTCCTGGCCTACTAGAGCTAAAAAAGTGAATGAGGTGGACTTACCTTCAAAGGGCTGGGACTAAGGGGACTGAAAGCAATAACATTGGAAAGGAGAAAGAAAAGAGGCCAGTCCACGTGAGACTGTAGTGTGACAATGAGGGGATGTGAGAGCATGCATCCGTATGGCTTCAGTCCTGTTGCAAATTGTGCCTGGAGAAGGGTAGGTCATAAACTTCAGTTGTTGGGAAGTAATTGAAGGTATACTGCGGAAAATGTCAAAGCAGAATTTTACACATTCTTTTTTACAATATTGGGGAGTTCCAAAAATAAGACTTGAGTATTTAAGCCTTAAAGGGTCTATCAACTTTCGACTTAAAATGTACATTGGGTTTTGAATTGAAAGTTGCAAATAACTGTAACTGAACAACAATAAAGTAATTATTAAAAATAATAATAATAAAAAAAAAAGTAGTTTGCAAAGTTGCATGCTGGAGATTTCTCACTGGACAATGCTCCATAGTTGAGTAGACCAGTTGAAGTTGATAGCGATCAACTCGAGACATTAATAGAAAACAATCAACGTTCTACTATGCAGGAGATAGCCGACATACTCAAAATATCCAAATCAATAAAGCTATTGGTGAAAATGAAAAAAAAAAAAAAAAAGAAAGATTCAGAACCAACCTCCTCAAGATGTGCCACTTTGGTCTGTGAATTATTTTGAGCTGAAGTTAATTGAGATCTTGGGGGCTCAAGAGAAACTTTTACCTCTCCCTTAAATAATTTAAATTGGGAGCCTCGCCAGTAATAAGAGTCACCAAAAATAACTGCTTATACCTATCTGCATGGCAGGGCGAACTTCTAATTATTGCTCTTCTCCTGTGAACTGCCCTCCTCCCCTCCGAAGTCCCAGTGCCTTCCCTCTTTGCTTGACTCCAAATGTCACGTACACCCATTTTAACCTGTCTCAGAACCTTTCGTGTATTGGTCCCCACACGTGCATATGTAAATTCAGTTACTTTCCCTTGTTAGTCTGTCTCATGTTGATTTGATTATTAGATCAGCCCTAAGATCCTAGAAGGTAAAAAAAGTTATTACCTCCCCTACAGAGTCATATCTATAACTAAAAAGAATGACTACAGTTAACTTTATCCTCTTCCTCATGAGCTTTGTTTTAACTACCTTTGATTTCCTTTCCCTTTCTGTTAGAACTAAGACCAAACCTGGGCAAAACTGGGAAGCAGAGGAAAGGATGAAAATGGAAGAAAAAAGGAACTTGGATTGAGAGAGAAGACATGCTATGTGTCATGTAGTGCCTCATGTTTTATATCCATTGCTTCATCTTGCCTTCAAAACAGATTTCTGATATAGATATGATTCCTTTTTACATAAAAGAAAACCAAGACTCAAAGAGTTTTAGGACACCTGTGACTATTCAGCTCTCACATTCCACTGTGAAGTCACCCCTCCTTTCAGTGTATTAGCTTGCCTTCCTCTGACTTTTCTTTCACTAACACTTTACTGTCTCTGTGCAGTCATTCTGGCCCATGTTTGTGGTTCCTGTTTTTACCTTGAGCTGTCTATTACTGAGCTACCTCATGGAGACAGTTGGGTCTCTACTTTGTACCTTGGCCTACCTCAGCCCTTGTCTAGCTCTGAAGCTAGTCTCAGTTTTTCTATCTGAAAAATGATATAAGTCTACCTACCCTATAGGTGTATGAGGGTTAAATTGTGAGGAGTAAATATATAACAACTGAAACGTCTGGATCCTCTCCCTTTTTGCACATTTGAGCACCTTCTCTTCCACTGGCATAGGGTAAAAGTAGAAATGAGTTCATCACACAAACTCAGCCCAGCTGAGGTGTTAGTTTGTTGATATATTACTTCTGCCCAAATAAAATGTAAAATGTTTCACTTTCTTGTTTTAAGTGGCTATTCTGTGAAGCTGAGGTAACAATAACAGTATATCCTGAGTCCTGAGATGCTGTAAGCCTACAGTTATTAATTGGCACATAGCAAATAGTGATGCACCTTAGATGCTGGCCCTGAACCCAACTAAAAGTATCTTAAATCACAAATGCTTCCTCTTATTTTGTCTTTATTTATGATTTAAATAAATGCACTTTTTTTTCTCTTTACTTCAGTTTTTCTTTCTCCTAAAATGGCATTTTGTAGCATTGACCTAGCATTCAGCTTATACACATAGACTGGCAGGCAAAAATGCTTATAAAATAAAATGGTGTTAATGAACAGAAAATCCAACAACAGAAAGTGTTATTACATTTAAATCTAATTTTTAAATAAACTAAAATTTTAGTTAAGACCTGAATAAACTTATTTTGAAGCAACTTTCAAAATGGTGGAGCAGATGGCTCTGATTATCTCCAAGAGGAAGGAAAAGATTCAAGAGTTTTGTCATTTCTTGTTTAATAGTCTTGGAATTTCATACATTCAAGTTATGAATACTCTGGCTTATAAATTAACAATCTCATGCTAAAACTTACTGTATTCTCATGGTCTGACCCTATTTTCCATGCCAAGACACAAGACTCAACTCTTTCTCTTTCTCTGACTCACTGGCTTTTCCAAAATTTCATTTCCTGATTAGCCTTCTTCCAAGATTTTTGAGGAGAGAGAGCACAAGAAACTCTCTAAGCCTTCATTTACTTAAGAACCATTCTCTTCACCCTCACCCCCAGCTACCTCTGATCAATAAGAAAAAATTTATAGACTAAAAATGCTTTGGGATTGTGGGGAATTGGGCGTTGCTGGCTCCTGGAGAACCAACAAAGAACCCTGGTCTGAAATAAAATCTACCCACACCACCTCTCCTACCAAATTGTGTCATTTTTCGCCTGTTGTAGAAAAGTTCCCGGAAAACAGCCTCAGGACCACAACAGGAATTTATTAGGACAGGATCAGCTCCAGAGGCAGAAAAGTTAAGGAAACAGACAGGGGGAGAAACTGGGCCGGGCTGCAATTTGAACAAACAACTAAGACCATGGTGATAACTCAGAGGGCCCTTCGGAATTGTCCCAAGATGGGGTGAAGGTTCAGGACTTTAGAGCCCAATATCAACATATCATTGATTGTGGACTAAAAATGGAACTGCCTTTTCACCCAGTGATCCTGCTTCTGGGAATATATCCTATGAATCCTGGAACTCCAATTCGAAAGAATATATGCACATCTATCATCACAGCAGCATTATTTACAATAGCCAAGAGCTGGAAATGGCCCAAGTGCCCATCAGTAGATGAGTGGATAAAATAATCTGTGCTACATTTACACAATGGGATACTACATGGCAGTAAAAGAAGAAGAAAATATTACCTTTTGCAACAGCATGGATGGACCTGAAGATTATCATGCTAAGTGAAATAAGCCAGTCAGAGAAAGACAAATACCATATGAGCATACATGTATGTAGAATCTAATGAACAAACTATACTGACAAACAAAATAGAAGCAGAGGACTGGATGAAAGAAGGTGAAGGAATTAGCTAAAGAACATACTCATATATGCATAACCCGTAGACACAAACTATAGTGTGGTGATGGCCAGGGGGAAGGGGCATGAGAGACTGGGTGAAGGTGGGCACAGCTAAGGGTGGGGAATGGGGACATCGGTAATAGGGTCAACAATAGAAATAAAGTTTAAAAAATAGAACGATTATTTTGCAGTTAGAAGTCTGAAAATGAACCTTCATACTTATTTTTAGTTATTTCTAGGCAACAAGGCATTTTCAAGCAATATTTCATGTGACCACTTGAAAATCTAGTGAGCTAAATATTCTTACTTGTATACACATACCCAGTAACTTCCCTGGCAATAAGCACCACATCTATCTGTCTGTCTGTTTAAGACTGTACACACAATGCTTGGTAGACTGGTGTGGCTCTTAGAAGATCCTCAATACATATTTGTTGTATAAATGAAAATTAGAAAACTAATGTTCACAAATAAAATGAAATGAAAATTTGTTGAATGTCTACTATGTTCTGGTCACCAAACCAAATATTTTCATCTACATTTTGTCGTTACAGTATTTCTATGAACTTGACCAAGTTCGATAGATAGTACAAGCATATGGATTCTCATTTTTAATCTGAATATTAGTGGTAGTTTTTCTACTGTATGGGTTTGTCTCACTATATGTAATGTATTCCTAGATCCCTTCTTTATCAGCCTACCTTGCAATATAACTCATTTCTAAAAGATACTTTTAGATCTTGGGTCAAGATTTATATAACATTTTAAGCTTTAATTTGAGGAAAATATGAACACAGAACTAAGAGGGAGCAAAGGGTAGACTTAGCTGGTTATGTCTGAGAAATCAAAAGAACAAATAGTACAGACCCTAAAGGATCACTAATGGGACTGATCTTACTGAATTTTTTTTTCTTTTCTAGATAAATAATCTGGAGCAGAATGTAGGCAAACATTGCAAGAGTCACATGCCAAAATAATGAAAAATTGCAACAACAGTCTCTCCTAAGGCTCAGTAACTATCTATTTAGAAAAAAACATCTCAATGGTATCTGGCAGGGCCCTCATCTTAACAGTTTCATTGTGTTTATTGTAAGAATTTATTAGTCTTGAAGAAGGTCCAAAGGAGTTGTCCTGACTTGCATAAGAGATTTTGGGCCACATGAAATATACAAGATCGTTTGGAGGATAAAGAGAAAGAAGGGATAATTTTTAATTAATAGGCATTTCTTTTTATGTCTCTACATGTCTCACTTCCTTTAGAGCTTGAAACAGAGCTTTAGAAAATGAAGTCTGTTTTAAAAAAAAAAGTACAATTTTGCTGAGATTTCTGTAAGATAACTGGCAGCACAAAGCAGTATCAGTTTATGGCCCACACATTTCATGTTGCTTAATAGAGGGGGAAGAGTATTTTCCTTCTTTTATGAAATGCTAGTCTAAGTGTCCTAGACTTGGGTGATCAAAATCTGAAGGAAGAGATAGAATTCTGCGATGTATCTAGTGATCTCCAGTAACCCAACTCCATGATGCTGGATTCACTGTTTGTTTTACAGTCTGCATCTTATTTTTCCTCCTGTCAGCTTTCTCATTCTCAAGAAATATTTTCTTTTTAGCCCTGACTGGTGTGGCTCAGTGGGTTGGGCATTGCCCTGCAAACCAAATGGTTGCTGTTTCAATTCCCAGTCAGAGCACGAACCCCAGGACTGGGTTTCAAACCAGGTCCTCACGGGGGCATGAGAGAGGCTACCAATTGATGTTTCTCTAGAACATCAATGTTTTTCTCTCTCTCCCTTCCCCTTTCTCTAAAAATAAATAAATACAACCTTTAAAAATGAAAAAAAATCTTCTTTTTGTCACTTCTATGATTACATACTCCTGATTGTACTCTCACTTCTCTGGTTTCTTCTTAATCTCTTTGGCCCATTCATCCTCTACCTGATCAGTAAATGTCAAAGGGCTTGATCCCAGATGTTCCCCTCTTCTTGCTACAAACTCTAGGTAAGCTTTAAAAAACTCTAAACAGGGAGAAAATAATCTAAGCCTGCCAGTAAAGAAAGTCATCAAATCACAAAGAGTTTAAGAGAAGAAAGGAAAAGAGAGGAACTGCCAAACAGTTTTTAAAACAATGGATAACATGGCAATAAGTACATACCTATTAATAATTACTTCAAATTTAAATAGATTAAGTTTTGCAGTTAAAAGTCATAGGTGGCTGAATGGCTTTTTGTTTTGTTTTGTTTTTTAAAGATCCATCTATATGCTGCTTATAAGAGGCTTCCTTCAGATGTAAGGATACACACAGACCAAGAGTAAAGGAATGGAAAAAGATATTCCATGAAAATGGAACCTCCCTCGCTCTCAAAAAAAGCTACTGTAACTACTTATATCAGATAAAATAGATTGAAAAACAAAGCCTGTAGTAAAAGACAAGGAAGGACATTATATAATGATAAAAGGGTAAATCCAACAAGAGGATATAACATTAAAAAATATTTATGCACCCACCAAGGGGCATCAAAATATATAAAGCAAATACCAGCATACCTAAAGTGATAGAAGAAAGAATTGCAATAATAGCAGGGCTATTTAATACCCCACTCACATTAATAGGTAGGTTGCCTGGACAGAGAATGATAAGGAAACATCGGCATTAAATGACATGCTATACCAGGTAGACTTAAAAGATCCAAAAGCAACAGAATGCAGATGTTCCTCAACTTACAAGGGGGCGATGTCCAGATAAACCCATTGGAAACTGAAAACATTGTAAGTCTAGAATTCATTTACTACCCCTAACCTACTGGACATCATAGTTTAGCCTCATCTAACTTAAATATGCTCAGAACACTTTAGCCTGCAGCTGGGCAAAATCATTTCACACAAAGCTTATTTTATAATATTGAATATTTTATGTAATTTATTGAATACTGTACTGAAAGTGAGAAACAGCATAGTTGTATGGGTTCTCATCAGTAAAATATACAGCTGAAAGCACACTGGCACACAGATGGCATTTTATAGACACGATGGGACAGCAAAAACAAAACACTGTCCAAAAGTGCTGGCAACAAGTGTTAGAGTATTAGTTGTTTACCCTATTAATAGCATGGCTGACTGGGAGCTGTGGCTCACTCTCACTGCCTAGCATCGCAAGAGAATGTATGTATCAGTAGCCTGAGGAGAGGTCAAAATTCAAAATTTGAGTAAAGTTTCTACTCTTGCACCATATTAAAGTCAAAAAATTGTAAGTCAAACCATGATAAGTCAGACACCATTGGTACACATTCTTTTCAAACACACAGGGAACATTCTCTAGGGGAGACTATATATTAGACCACAAAAATCTTACTAAATTATTAAGTTTGAAATCATACTAAATATCTTTTTAAAATTTTATTACATTATATATTTTTAATTACTTTATTATTGTTCAATTACAGTTGTCTGCATTTCCCCCACCACCACTCACCCCACCCCAGCCAAACCCACCCCCCTCCCTTGCTTCCATCCTCCCCCTTGGTTTTGTCCATGTGTTCTTTTTAGTAGTTCCTGAAAACCCTTCTCCCCACTGTCCCCTCCCCCCTCCCCCCTGGCTATTGTTAGATTGTTCTTGATTTCAATGTCTCTGGTTATATTTTGTTTGCCTTTTTCTTTTGTTGATTATGTTCCAGTTAAAGGTGAGATCATATGGTATCTGTCCCTCACCACCTGGCTTACTTCACTTAGCATAATGCTCTCCAGTTCTATCCATGCTGTCGCAAAGGGTAGAAGCACCTTCTTTCTTTCCGCTGTGTAGTATTCCATTGTGTAAATGTACCATAGTTTTTTGATCCACTTATTTACTGATGGGCACTTAGGTTGCTTCCAGCACTTGGCTATTGTAAATGGTGCTGCTATGAACATTGGGGTGCATAGGTTCTTTTGGATTGGTGTTTCAGAGCTCTTAGGATATACTCCCAGCAGTGGAATTGCTGGGTCAAAAGGCAGTTCCATTTTTAGTTTTCTGAGGAAATTCCATATTTTTCCACAGTGGCTGCAAGGGACCTAAAAGAAAAAGTAAGCCAATGGGACTTCATACTGAATATCTTTTACAACCACAATGATATGAAACTAGAAATTGATTGCAAGAAGAAATCTGAACTGTTTAAAAATATGAGGCTATTAAACAACAACCTACTGAACAACCAACGGGTCAAAGAAAATATCAAAATAGAAATAAAAAAATACCTAGAGACAAGTAAAAATGGAAATACAACGTATCAAAACTCATGGGATACAGCAAAAGCAGTTCTAAGAGGGACATTCATAGTGATACATGCCTAATCAAGAAACAAAACACTGCGAAGGATGGCGGCGGAGTAGGAGGAAGTGTGATTGCTTTCCTCCGGCCCACTGGCGGGATATCTGGCCGATTTTCTGAGGAGTAGAGCAATCACCCAGCTGTATTCCGGTGTGTGGGAAGATTGGCAACCAGGACTGCGCATAAAACTGAAAGATCAGCCGGTAGGGAGACTGCTTCGGAGGGAAGGGGTCCCTCGGGCCTCACGGGGAGCCGGGAGGTCTGCGGATCCAGTTGCAGCAGCTTCCCGGTTTGCTCCAGGATCCGTGGGAGGGAGCTGGATTGGGGTGTGTGAGTTGCCAAAGCAGAAGCGCGCCTCTGTTGGAAGAACCTTGGTCCCCAGCAGTCCGGAGGTCGGTGCGTACCTGGGGACTGATCTGCAGAGGCTGGGGATCCCAGCGGGAGGAATTGGAGTCTGAATTGAAAGGGAAACCCAAGCCCAGAGCTCCTGGATTGGGCGCGCACCTGGTGGAGCCAGTCGGGGCGGCTGGTGTAGGTACCCGACCGGGCGCCCAGGTCTGCGGCTTGCAAGCTCCGATTCCAGAGACAAAAGTGATCCGCGAAGGCAGGGGCGCGGAGCTCACACCTGGAGGGCCTGAGACACAACCCAGACCTGCGGTGCTGAGTCCCTCCGTGTGGGAGAAACAGAGGAGCTACATTGAGCCCCACTGAGGGGAGTCACAGACATCATAAACTCTGACTCAGGGTGGGGGTCAGGCGGCCCAGAGGAGGTGATGCAAACTCCCGGCAACTCCGCTGGTGGCAGAACGGCAGCTGAGAGTGCAGCCCAGGAAGACAGCAGATCTTCCCAGCCTGACGCTGTTGAAGCCAGCCAACAAAAATATTTTTTTTATTTTTATTTTTTATTTTTATTTTTTATTTCTTTCGTTTTCTCTTTGTTTCTTTCTTTGTTTTTCCCCACCCTCCTTCCTATCTGTCCCTCTATATTTTTTTAACTCCTTCTACCTTCCCTTCATTTGGTATTCCTAGTTTTTTTTCCTTTTATTTCCTATTTTTTATTATTTTTTATTTTATGTTATTTTCAAATTATTTTCTTCTTTATCTTTCTTTTTCCTTTTCTTTTGCTTTCTTTTCCTTCTTTATCTCCCTTCCCCTCACTTCTTTATCAACAGGTGAGACATTAAAACCTGGAATTGTGAAGAGAATAGAGTGGGACCCAGACAAGAGTCAGCCCAAAAAACAGAGAGTGACACAAAATTA
>PVJI01027005.1:0-18264 GCA_004026765.1 Micronycteris hirsuta
ACCTCCCATAAGTTGTTGGTTTTTAAAACGGAAAGCTATTATTTCCTAGTGAAGTTCTGTCTAATGCCATAGTTGTAATCATTACCAGTGTAGCTTATATATTTTCTATTTGAATTCCCATGAAATTTTAATAATATGCAGGGTGGGGCAAAAGTGGGTTTACAGTTGTTTGTGTGGACAATAATATAATAATTAATAAATAATGATACAAGAATAAACTCTGTGTTTTGTGTGCTCATAATTGTGAACCTTCTTTTGCCCAACACTATAGAGGACTGTAACTTATAACAAGTTGTTTACAAAATTCTGTTCTGACAATGGATATATTTGATCATCTAAGTTTATGAAATTTTTGGTATCTTCGGTAATTTCATACATAAGAAAGAAATTGAAGTAAATGGTAGCTGACATTTGCTAGTGAATGTGGTTAGGAAATTACTAGGAAAAAGAAGTCCTTTATCACGTTATGTAATGCAAGTCAAGAGAGACACTGTGTTCCTCCTGAGATGGAAATGGCCTGCTAGTTTCAGCATTTACACCTGATGTCAACTAAAACGTAATACATGTTGAGGGAGATCAGAGCCTGTTTTTCCTTTAGATTTATGCTTATATTTCTACAGTTCGTATGAGAAGAAGAAACCAGGAAATAAAAGTAGTCTGAGTCCTAAATAGTCTGAAAGGAAATGGCAAAGCTACACGATTCCATATTTCACAGTTTAGACAAAAGAAAACATTTGGTTTTTTAATAATATCTTTGTAATATTTACACAGTTGATTTAACATTATATCAGTTTATGCCCTTTGTATGCTTTAGATAACATTGTTGGGTTTCCTTTGACTTCACATGAGGTTGAGTTGCCAATGGGGTGAGCCCGTGCAGGCAGGTTCTCCCTCCTCCATCCATGCAAAAGCCATTTATTAGGCAGCTGTTGTTATTAGTTTACAGAAGATTTTTCAACACTGTGTACTTCAACTTCACTGTTCAGTTAGTTTTGAGGAGCACCACATTCCTAAGATTCTCCTCTCTTGACTTTCATTATACCTATGGGGTATGTTTAGACCATGTTGTTTTTAAAAATTAGACAAAACATAAACATAATTTGCAATATTCCTGGCTACCTATAAAGCATATTTTGATATTGGATACAGCAAATCTATGAAATCTTAAAACAAAGACACTTTGTGCAAAGTCCTACTCTTGAGCAGCTCTCTGTAAATCTCAGAAAAAGTAGAATCCCAAATGACTTTTGTGACCTGAATCGAAGTCTGCCGCGTTTCCCATTCAGAGTGGGTAAACGGCCACCTTTTCAACAATCAGATATTGTCTGGGTCAGGTTGGCTGTTGCAGAGAAGCCATGGATCACCTGCCCTGTGTGGACCGGTGCCAGAAGGTCTGTTCCCAGAGCGCAAACAGTCATGAATCACGTCCAGCTGCAGTTTGCTTTCCTGGTGCCCAACACTATCAGGACGGAGTGAAAATAGTTTTTATGCATCAAGACAACTTGAGGAAAACAAATGATCCTATACACAATGCTTAGTACCCTATTGTTTTTAGTTATAAAACATATGGACCTATGTTAGTTTTATTCAAAATATTTTGATGTTATTTACATGCAGATAGAAAAGATTCTATCAAGTTCCATCCAGTAGTAAAATAAAATACATATTGTAGACTGTCAGTAGTGCATGTATAGGTTTGAAAAATATGTGTACTCATCAATTTATGAATGATCGTATATTAAAAGATTACTTGTAGAGCAATTATTTCAAACAAAGGCTGCATTTCCTCACAGAAAGAACATGATTAATGAGACTTTGGCTGTCATGACAGCCTTCTGAACAAATCCTACTGAACTCAGACTAGAGCTGCGTAGTGCTTGAGTATGGTAAACTCACTCCACTTATTCTATGCAAAAACAGATTCTGGGTCACAAAAGTTGGAGGCCTAAGGATTGTGTCTGCTGAGAGACCTCTGTTTCTGAATCCCTCTCACCCGATTCATCCAGGGAACTGACCTGAGGCTCAGTGGTAATAGGGAAGTGACAGAAGATTGCATGATCAGATTTCCTTCATCACAGCCAAGTGAAAATTTGGTGGTTTTTAGGGAAAAATGATTTTCAGGCCAAAGCAACTGTCAAACTTTGATGAAGGGAGATTTCCTTGCCAGAATGCATACTAGCCAATTGGTATAATACATTGGATGTGTAGAATCATATTACCTAGAAAACAGTATGAATAAAATTAAGCTATTATCACAAAGTGTCTATTTATAGCTTCTATTTTCATGCTTGTTTAGTGAGTAGAACACAGGATATAAAGTAGTTATAGGAAAAACAACCTGAACACTGAGCCAATACCACCAAGGGGGCAATTAATGGATAATATAAACAGTGTCATATTGTTTCTGACTTGGGTTATTGGTGGTCTCCCTTCAGCCCCAATTGACCCCCCAATCAGGAGGTTTCTCATTAAACAGAATAGATGTATTATCCTTGGAACAGGAATGATCAGCAGGATGCATTCATGGAGAATCTGAAGAAAACTTGAGTATTGATTAAGATGCTGCAAGAAAAAGATGTATGTCCTTAATTTTACACCATATTGTCAAGGAGGGAGAGCGGTATGCACTTTTACTTAGTATGATTGGACACCAGCTCAGGAGGTGGCCCAGTGTGCTACAATCTGGAGGTTACTGGGACCGTTCCCAAGGTTCGCACATCTTCTAGATCTCCGAATGATCTGAACTCTGTAAGGTGTCTCTGACTACTCACCTAACAAAACTGTTTCTAATCATGTCATCAACGTATTTGTTCACAGGGTGACAGTGAAAATGATAATCTGCGGCTAGGGTAATAAAATAATATTTTGTTATATTAACCCAAGGCTAGGGAAAATGGTAACCTGAGTTAGGGTTCTCAATATTTTTGTTTCAGGAACTTTTTACACTAATAGAAAAGTACTGAGGACCTCAAAAATTTTTGTTTATGTGGATCGGGGTGTCCAACCTGCAGCCCACGGGCTGCAGGTGGCCCAGATTGGCCATGAATGTGGCCCAACACAAAATCGTAAATATGTTTAAAACCTTTTTGTTGCCCATCAGTTTTCGTTAGTGTTTGTGTATTTAATGTAAGGCCCAAGGCAGCTCTTCTTCTTCCAGTGTGGGCCAGATGTGCCAAAAGTTTGGACAACGCTGTGATCAGGATATAAACCAATCCAGGATTATATCTATCAATATTTACTGAGTTTACTGAGCTGAGAATTAAAAATATTTTAGTTCATTTAAAAATTATAGAGTCACCGGTTCGATTCCCAGTCTAGGGCACATTCCTGGGTTGCCGGCCAGGTCCATCAGTTGGGGATGTGCTAGAGGCAACCACACATTGATGTTTCTCTCCTTCTCTTACTCCCTCCCTTCCCCTCTCCAAAAATAAATAAATTAATTAAAACATATATCAAACATATAGCATAAATGAAATACTTTTAGAAAAGAACTATATGTATTTATGCTCTTTGCAAATCTCTCTAATGCCTGGCATCATAGAAAACAGCTGATTCTCTCATATCTGTTCTCTATTCAGTCTTTCATAATACATCGTTTTGGCTGAAGATACCCAGCCTCTTACAGGTCTAGTTTGAAAAGAAAAGAGTATTTTAATAACATTTTTAGATAATTGTGGGTATTCTTCTTTAACTTTATGCCAAAACATGACAAGTAATAGTTTAGTTGCAATGTGGGATCTGAAAGCATATTAATGAACTTTATGTACCTTATAAATTATAATCAATTGGACTTTCCTGTACTTTTACCCGTGCTTGATTTTATAAAATAGCATACTAGTCATTTGGAGACTCATGACTCATTGAATTAATGCAATTCTCCTCCATGTTGACATGTTTCACTACACAATATAAAAACTATTTTCATTAAAATAACATATTTACTCATTTGGAAATTCCCAAATATTGTGACATTATCAAACTCCTGGTAGTAAATATAAGTTTTTAAAATTCTAATCTTTTACTCAAAAGCTTACATTTTGTTATTGGCAAGAAACATGTCAATTGTTTTCCTTGAAATAATTGGCTCACTTCTTTGATTTTGAAGAAATTACCAGCTAAATGGCTAAATCTGCACAATGATGGCTTGTCTGCCAATCATTTTTTTCAAGTAAAAGTAGAGTTCCATGGAAAAAGCAGCTAGCTCTGTTTACAATTCAAAAAAATTTCCCTGTGCTGTTACTTGAGAAAACCATTGAACTTCATGATGTGGCAGAAGGAATTTATGTACGCTGCTTATTGTATCACATTGCATATCAAAAAGATGTGAACTAAAGGATCAAGATTTTAAAAAACTACTAACTTTTACTGTTTCATCAAGGCGATTCTTAAGTGAAGCAATTAAAAAAATGAAAGCATGAATACGTGGTGTTCGGGGCCGTGGCCCTATTTATTGCTGAGACATGAGCACTTTTGCTTACCTTTGCTTTTGCATCATTAGCACCAATGTCGACTCAGTGCAAGAGGCAGATAAAACCTCAGTATAATTATAAAAGTAGCTTTCAGGGATCCCCCGGGGTCCGCAGAACATACTTTAAGAATGGCCGCCCTAGAGCAATATGTTGCTTCCACCTGCTATTTAGAAATCCCCTTTTAAAGATAAAATACTAATTCACATAATTGGCTTAAACACACACATGCACGCACACTTTATTCCCAATAATTAGTTTAACCAATTTGAAATTATTTGTTTTTAGTAATAGTAACATTTAATACTATAGTTCATGGCCAAAATGTCTATAAATAACCAAAAATAAAATAATATAGAAGAAAATATAATATGTATTCATTGTGGTCTCATCATAAAAAATAATGTAGAAATAATGTCTTTTTTTAAAAGATTTTATTTATTTATTTGTAGAGAGAGGGGAAGGGAGGGAGAAAGAGAGGGAAAGAAACTTCAGTGTGTGAGAGAAACATCAATTAGTTGCCTCTCACACACCCCCAACTGGAGACCTGGCCGGCAACCCAGGCATGTGCCCTGACCGGAAATTGAACCAGTGACCTCTTGGTTTGTAGGCCAGTGCTCACTCCACTGAGCCATACCAGCCAGGGTGACAATGTCTTTTCTTATATTATATATTACGTACATGTACTTTGCACTGAAAATTGAAGATCTTTTCCTTTTCTCTTACATACATTTATTCTTATCATGTTTGCCTCTTTACAATTTAGCTACTCCACTTATAATGTGTTGTTATTACCAATGATTTCTCTCATTAAAATCTTGAGTACCTGTACGTAAATGTAGTGCTTTTGAGTCTAAACAAGACTATATAAGTTTTACTTTAAAATATCAATACATGTGAGACTCAAGTAATATGTCCCCACTGTGTAAGTGCAGTCAGAATCTATGGGCTCTCACAAAGAAAGAACGAAATTCTCTTTGCAAAATGTGGTGAATACTGAACTTCTATTCGGAATTTGCCAACTTCCCTTTCTTGACACAGATATGAACTGCTGTGGTCTTAAATCTTATGCTCCTCAAGGAAAGTGTGCCAGCTCACGCTCTTCCTTTCTTTATCCTCATTCCTACACATATAAATCCAGACTGTTCATGCTCTTCAGAAGTTTCTACATGTTTTTCAGAGTAGTAGTGACAAACAGTGGACTAGACTACTGAAAGGATGGGGGATCTAGGTGTAGCACCTATAATTTCTATGACGCTAAGCAATAAACACAACATAGGAGAGTGCAGTCTTCTCAGAATCAGGTTGATTTTAGATGAGAACAATGTTAGTAACTCTGACAAGTTAACAAAAATAAAACCCTCTGGCTACTTCAGATAAAGGGGAAGAAAAACAAGCTCTTTCAATTTCCTCTTATTTTAAGGAAAGGTCACGGGGGAAATCATTTGACTTTAGGACTTTATAATATGCTTGGATGAACTTTTAAAATTTTCATGTTTTCATTCTAAAATTTTAAATCGTTGTTAAGGAGTTAGAGTGAGCATATGCAGCGCACATGGAGAAAAAGCTCCTTGGAATTGATATAATATTTGTGTCTTAGAAAGTCCTTAGTTATTTGAGTATTTTGTTAGAAACTATGCTGGGATATAAAACTCTTGGCAGATTTCACCGAGTAGAACTGAAACCCTTGTTTCTTGGTTGACCCCAGCAATATGCAGGTTGCCAAAAGGCTACATATTGCCTAAAGCTGCCACTGCACAACCAGGCTGTGGGCTGATGGAAAATATCACCGGCCAAGAAATTCACTTAGATTCCGGCTAACAAAGGCTCCCCTTTGGTGCAAGCCATCGAGAAGCCGTCAGTTCCAGCAGCAAACCTGCAACGTCTGGCAAGCCAGATAGAGGACGAAGATGGCAGACAACACTGTGAGTAGGCCCGGGGTGTCAAACTCATTTTCACCGGGGGCCACGTCCGCCTCGCAATTGCCTTCAAAGGGTCAAATGTAATTTTAGGACTGTATAAATGTAACTACTCCTTAACTGTTATGGAGTTGAAATTACACTCTGCCCTTTGAAGGCAACACGAGGCGGATGCGGCCCTGGGTGGAAATGACTTTGACACCTCTGCTGTAGGCAGTCTTTATCTCTCCAAAGTGATGTGGAGGCTCTTGTTCATTTTTGTCCTTTTGGAAATGCCCAGAAAATAGTGTTTGAAATCATCATCAATAGCAAAAAATAGGCTGTTAGATTTTGAGGAAAGAGGTTCGTTATGTAACCAGCTTCGCAAAGGACAGTCTCTCCTCAACAGTCAGTCATCATCCTTACCGTCTCACTTTACACTCATTTGTACTGTTTTTCTATCTTACATGATAATGCATCTTGTCGCTCTTCACATATGGCTTTCCATTCCACATGTAGAGGGGGAAAGAAAGAAAAATGTTTCCTTGCAAAATTCTTTTGCTCTCTCACTTTTCCTGTGTTGAGACAGCAGCCCACCCAGCTGTCCACAGAGGCTGCTTGGTGCTTTAGAAATGTGTATCCGCAGAACACATTCTATCCGCTCGTGCTGGAGAAATTAAAGAAGGAGCAGCTGGGCGGTCACTGGTTCTGGTAGCGAAAGGGGAGTCTACGTCAGCACTTCCTTTTCCATCCCTGCCTATCTGCCTCTTTCCTTCCTGCCTTCCTCGTTTCACAGATTCTCTTTTCACCCCTCCAGGACTGGGGCCGTGGAACTTTGAACTAACTAATCACTATTATATTTATTGTAAAGTTCCAGTGAAACCTCTACCCTGTCAGGAAGAATTAAAACCTGCCCCTTCTTATCCCTAGAGCAAATATTTTAAACTTTGATATGGCGTGTGAATCATCTGAGGCTTTGTAGGTACTGGTGAGGCAAGGGATCTTCCTTTTTAATACATATAAGGTAATTTTGATTGATGTGATTACGAGACTAATTCTGAGGAGCATTTAAAACCTCTAATGCTGTGGGTGGCATTATCAGGATTTGGAAAAGCTTCCAGATGAATCTCAGTCAGCACCTGTCCTCCTTGACAACCATTTTTCTAGGCCCAGCGTTCTCAGTCCTGGCTCTACCATGGAGTCACCTCTGCAGGTTTTTAAAAAAATTTACGAATTAGATTTTTTTCAATTACAGTTGACATTCAATATTATATTAGTTTTAGGTAAAACATAGCGGTCAGACAACTATATAATTTACAGATTGATCCCCCAATAAGTATAGTACCCACCTGGCATCACACATACTTATTACAATATTATTGACTATACTTCCTAAGCTGTACTTACATCCCCATAACTATTTTGTAACTGCAATTTGTATTTCTTAATTCCTTCACCTTTTTTTACCTACTTGCCCCAGTCCTCGCATCTGGCAATTGATTTTTTTTTCCTCTGTGTCTATGAGTCTGTTTTGTTTGTTTATTTTAGCTTTCAGATTCCACATATGAGTTCATATGGTATTTGTCTTTATCTGTCTTGCTTATTTTCTTAGCATAATATTCTCTATCACCATCCACGCTTTCACAAATGTTAAGATTTCATTCCTTTTTATAGCCGAGTAATATCCCATTGTCAATATGTACCACCTCTTCTTGACCCAATCATCTAGGGATAGACACTTAAGTTGCTTTCATATCTTCACTATTGTAAATAGTGCTGCAATGAACATAGGGATGCGTATATCTTTTTGAATTACTGTTTTGGATTTCTTCCAATAAATTCCTGGAAGTGGAATTGCTGGGTCATAAGGTAGTTATATTTTTTAATTTTTGAGGAACTGCCATACTGTTTTCCAGAGTAGCTGCACCAATTTGCAACTGGGGGGGATTTTTTTAAGAGTACAGATACTCTTTTTTCCACATGGACAACAGTGTGTTGATTGCAGGGGTGGGAGAGGGGGGGTTAAGGAAACTAAATGGTAGTGGAAAAAAACACACACACAAAAAAAGAAAAAATACAATAAAAAATTTAAAAAAATGCAGATACTCATACCCCACAAAGGTTCTGATTTACAAGGCATTGATATTCTTTAAAAAATCCCCCAAGTGACTTTAATACAATATGTAGATCCAGAGCAGAGGGTCTTGAAGTGTAGCCCCCAGATTACCATCCCCTGGGAACATGTTAGAAAGGCAAATTTTTGACCCACCCCAAACCTACTGAGTCAAGAATTGTGGGGATTGGACCCAGCAATCTGTCTTTAAAGGAGACCTCCAGGTAATTCAAACTCACGTGAAATCTGAGAACCACTGCTCTAGACTGAACTTCAAAGTTAAAGCAATGAACAGTTAGATAATACTCTTCCAGTGATTGAAAAACCAGCTATGTTTTTCTTTCTCTCCTCTTTAGTGAGCTTTCTGTTTTTGTTTGTTGTTTATTGATTTTTTTGCACACACAGCAAAGAAGCCAATATCATTCTTAACATAAAGGTTTATTTGCTGTAAGAACATTTGCTAATTTACAATGAGATGGAAGAATGGCAAACCCCTGGGAGATGTAGAGTCCAGTTAACCTGCTGCTCCTTACTATAGTACTCTGAGGGCCAATGGTCTTCTAAAATAAATGTAAGAAAGCCAAAGATGAGTAAAACACTAAAGACACCAGGTGAGCCCAGATTCATGGTACTTCTTCTTTCTCTGCCAAATATTACTTGAAGAGATAGAAAATATGGATTTATATACATTAAGCAACCTTCTAAATGTAGTGGATTTCTTTCTAATTCAAGTTTTAGAATATAATAAAATCGTGACATTTATTTGGAAATTATGTTGTAAGATAGTACGATATTTTTATGTGCCAAGCAAGATTCTCAGAGCTTTATGGGTATCAAATTATTTAATGTTTACAGCAACATTTGAGGTAGGTACAGATACAATATGGGGGAAGAAAATATGACGGAAAGAGGTGAGGCAATTTACTTAAGATGACATAACTATAAAGTGGCTGAACCTGTGCTCTTAATTACTGCATTATTTCTGGGGAAAAAAAAATCACATCTGCTGATTAGTTCTTGAATATTCTGAAACTTAATTTTGCTCAAAAAGCACTTTTTCTTTGTGACCTCAGTTTTTCTTTCCATTTCCCTAGTGTCTCTTTTTGCATTTGTTTATAATTTTTTGTTGTTTCTCAGGGCAAACGTCTTATATCACTTCTCTGTAGGACTTGCAATCTGAATTTTCTGATTTTAATTAGTTGGGGAAAATAACTGAAAAATAACCTGCCCTTTCAATTACAGGATGTTTTGAATCCATTGCTTTAACTAAGTTGAGATATTTGGATAAGTAAACAGAGCTGAACATATTTCACTTTCAAATTTTCCAAGGCAACATTAGCAGCTTCCTCTACTTCTTTTGAGAAAGATGAATTTGGCTATTTGAAGGAAGTCTCCACCAAGTTTAATCCCTTTCCCAGGATTTGTTTTTCATATTATTTATCACATTGATAGGTTTCTACATATTGTGGGTTTGGCAAAGTCTTATGTCGAAAGGCCAGAAAACTAATCTCTTGATACTCATGTGTCAAAAAATTCAGAGTAATCCAAGCTGTCAGGTGTCAGAAAAGTCTGCACCTTATAAATTCTTGGCCCAGATTTGTAAAACTAGTGTTTTTGAACAAAACTTCAATTTCCTAATTTATGATTAACAGTGTGGTGGTTTCTTGTGCCACAGCCTACATTTTTCAAGAAAAAAAGTATGAGAACAAAGGAGAGAGAGAGAACAGTGTTTTTTTTTTTTAACCCTGAACTATGTACATAATAATTATGTGATTTATTGAATGATTAAGATGGACTAGATAATATCTAATAGATAACTTAATAAGATTTATTTCTACTTTCATACAGGATTAAAAATGGAGAAATTTATTTGGAGCTCTGATGGCAATTAATGAGTTAATTAATCTAAGGACCTATATTTCCAACCTCTCTTACTTTTTATCTCTTTAGGTTTTAATTTCTCTTTGCCTCTGGGCCCATATCTACAGGGCACTGTAGTGTTGGGGCCTAAGATGGCAGGAAGGCCCGCCTTTTGGACAGATCCTCAGGCGTTTGCTACTTTCTCTCCTGGGTTCAGTTCCTTGGTGCGTGTGACCAGTCACTTGCACATCTTAGTTGAAAGAGCATGAATTCTGGAAGGTATGTCGTCTGAGTATAAGTCCTGATTCTGACAATTACTCTCTGTATGACTTCAGAAAAATTATTTAACTTTTCAAACATTCCTTTTCTTTATTTGTAAAAAATAAAACACGAATGTCTACTTTTTAAGGTTGTTACGACTAGTCTATGATTAATAACAACAGCATCAACAACATAATGGAGCGTCACGATAACAAAACCCACTTCTGAAATGCCGAGCACAGTTTTGCTCAACTAAGAACTGATTTCCCTCTTCAGCTTCTCAAACTGCTACCAGAGAAATAGTCTAGATATTTGCCCATGTCAGAGAAAGTTTTCTAAATAATCAGCTATTAAAGAGCAATCTCTGAATACCTGAGCTGGGTAAGGTTAAACCTAAATCTTTCTTTTTGTAACCTCTGTTAATTTTTAATAAGATCTATGCACATATCCTGCAGGACAGCATCTGGCCTTAAATTACGAAAATCTGAGGGTCTGTACTCTTTTCAGCATGTTTTAGTGTGCCATTGTGTGTGCTTTGGGCTAGACCCATCTTCTCAAGGCAATGTGAAACACTCAACAAATGCAAATAGCCAAAGCCCTGCACTTTGCTAGGAATTCTAATCGCATTTTATACGTAAAGCTTTTTGGTACTGTCAGCATTTCATCAGCAGTTGAACAATCTGGTTTTCATCAATGCAGATACACAGCTTATCTGTGGAGAGCCAGAAAGTGAGCAGAATATTTTCAGGAAAAAATTTATAATTTCAGATTAAGTCTCTCTTGGAAAACAAAAGTAACAGGAGTTTGTAATTCACGGCCAAGGAATGCAAACACTAGAGAGTCAGCCTTATTGGGGAGAAGGCAAAGAATATTCCATTTACTGCTTGCTCTAACTTATTGCAAAATGACACTTGATAAAGCTGTGTCTGAAACAGACTTTTACTAGACATGTTTTACATTCAAAGTGTTGAAAAAAGGTGAAAAGCATGTTTTTCCTCTTCATTTCACTGATTATTCTCCTATTGTTTTGAAGTGTTAAATGTTAGACATTACCCCACATCCGCAAGTGCAGAGTATAGGAGGTTTGCCTCCTTAGCTCAGCCAAAAAGTCGGCAATGCACCCTGATGACCCACGACTGTTCTCTCCTGTGAGCCAATTCCACATAATGTGAATGAGTCAGAGAAACACATGCTTGTTCAGTCAACAGCAGCTCTTTTTCTTCATTTTAGTAATGACTGGGACATAGAGCTGGAAACGGCTTTAAAATATGTACCTCGTCCTTTCTCTGCATGACGGCAAACACATGGTAGACAGTATTTTTATCATGAAACATCTTCTAGAGAAAAGATTTTACAACTTCCTTGAACACACTGATGTGTCTAGAATCCACAAATTGAGTTTTCCTATTCTCTCTTTTGCTATTTTATCTAAATTTCTATTTCTGAAACTGATGCTTATCGAACTTCACCCTGTTCTCGGCTAAAAGCACCGTCATTCCCCCTTCCACATAGTTTAATACCGTCACTGGCCAGCGGGTTTCAGATAGCGTGGTGTTTTAAGAATCAAGGCAGTATATTTATGATGAAAGGGATTTGTCTCATGTTGTCAGTTATTCATTGCTTTACAAAACATAGAATGTCTGCTTATGTGCCCTCCTTATGTGAATTTGGAAGCTCTTTTATATCCGTGTGTGGACAAAAGAAGTGTACTATAGAGGATAACAGAGATTTTGCTTTGCATTTGTTCTTCTCCCTGGAACTAATGGAACACTTCACTGGAGTCTGTGTGCTTTGAAGTGACATGATCTCACAGGGTATGAGCTTTGTAGCCTGGGGAAGGGATGCCTCCAACACCTTTCCTAAGGTCAGAAATACAATCCTGAAGTCTTTTGGTTGTTTTGCTGTTCAAAATTCTTGTTTAGTGAAAGAATAAAAAAAAGAGCTGCTCAGATGTGGATATAATAGAGTACCTGAAGAGAAGAAGTCAGTTTTCCATTCTTAAACATACCTTTGATAATACACTTGCATTAACAAACATACCCAACAAACATTACAAGTGTGAAAATAATGGTGCCTGTTTGGGAGTGAGAAGGGATGGTCTCAAGTAGTTTTTTCTCTCTTCTTCCTATGTCTAGCATGTCCTTCAGCCCCCTTGAATAAGCTATGAACTAAGGACTAATGGGAAGTAAAGAACAGATTGGAAATGAGGCCACTGTACCAAGAAAAGTGTTTGCTCACATCAGGTTCTATTCTCATCGGCAATTACACTGGAGCCTTTATTTCTTTGTTATTAAAGTAGGTATGTCCTCCAAATAAAATAACTCTTATACATTTAAAATAATGATACTTAACAATGTGTTATATTTGTTGTAACTTCCAGATTTAATTCTTGGTAAAGTTATATAAATGAAATAGGGCTTTCATGGTTTGCAAGTGACAGAAATTTAATTCACTCGAGCTAAACATGAATTTATTGGCTATGCGATAAAAATTCCAGGAGATGGATATGACTTTAGGTATGGCTGATCCAGGAGGAGGTCCAATATGACAGAGGAACAGGTGGAAGCTACACTCAATTCTCCCAAGGACCAATCTGGAATTACGGATAAATTATAGGAAAACCATCCTGGAGGAAACAAAATGGAGGAGGAGTAAGTAGAAACTACACTAACTTCCTCTCAGGACCAACCTTGAATTAAACTGAATTATAGAGAATCATCCTGACTATCCAGTGGAGCACTAGCTGGGAAGAAGCCTTATAACCAAGGTCAAACAGAAGAAGCCACTTCACCATAACCTGATTGGTAGGGAGTGCAGAGGAGGCGTGAGAGAGCTGGCTGGGCTCCCACAGGCAGCAGCTGAAGTTCCAGAGGGATATTTCAGTGGCCAGGGAATTCACGCTGAGAAGTGTGGGATCTAAACCCCAGGCTGGGCTCCTCAGACTATAGCACCAGGACTAGGAAAGGAACCCAGATAGCATCCAGCTGTGAAAAGCAGCAGGGTTTCTGTCTGCCAGGGAGAGGTGGCTGGAGATGCATGGAGCATGTTGAAGGGCCAAAACACAAAAATCTGTTTGCATTTCTTACCATGGGCTTTGGCAGAGGAAAAGCAGAGTGGACCAGAGACACAAGAGGAAAGTCTGGGGCTAGTGGGTCTGGGAAGAGAATTGAAGGAACAGCCACTAGGATCTCTGTGCCGAGCCATCCCCTATATTGCAGAGGTCATCTTTCTCAGTCAGAGCATTCTCCTTCAAGTGGCATCAGTCTGAAAGGAAGCAATAGCCCTGCCCACAGGAATTACATTGCCCTACCCTGTGGAGCATAAGACTGGCTGCTGAGTACAGATGGAGGTTTTATCATTAATTAAATTTAACAACTAAGGTGGATCTCTGGAAGCTCTGACTTTAGCTTACCCTCACCTAGGCCCAATGCTGGTATAAGCAGGCATTGGTATGCAGCCTGGTTATTATGCACACAAATAGGCCCAGCAGAGACAGCCACATAATGTGGGTCACTAATAGCTCCAAACAGGTTGCGTAGGGCCAGTCACTAACAGATTCTGACACAGGTCTGCACTAGAGTTTTTGCAGATCTACCTAATACATAGAGACAAATACAAAGAAGCAGCCAAATGGGAAGACAAAAAACAGGTCCCAAATAAAAGAACAAGAGAATTCTCCAGAAGAAGAAAGACATAGATGAAATGGAGGCAAGCAATTTATCAGATAGTTTAATGATTATAAGGATACTCAACAACATTAAAAACGACATACAAACCACAAAGAAGGACCAGTCAGAAATAAAGAATTCAGTATCTGAAATAAATAATACACTGGAAGGAATAAATAGTAGGCTAGAGGTAGCAGAAGACTGAATCAGTGTTTTGGAAGGAAAGGTTGAAAAAAAAAAACCCAAGCAGAGCAGCAAAAAGAAAAAAGAATTAAAAGAAATGAGGAGGGCTTAAGAACCATTTTGGATAACATTAAGCATGGCAACATCCACATCATGGGAATACTAGAAGAAGATAGTGAGCAAGGTATCAAGAACCTATCTGAAGAAATAATGACTAAAAACGTACCTAATCTGATGAAGGAAAAAGACACAAGTCCCGGAAGCTCAGAGAGCTCCAAACAAGTTGGAACCAAAGAGGCCTACACTGACTGAGATACATCATAATTAAAATGACAAGGCTAAAATACAAGGAGAAAATCCTAAAAGCCACAAGAGAAATGTAGGAAGTTACATACAAGGAGGCACCAATAAGACTGAAAATATTACCCTTTGCGACAGTATGGATGGGTCTAGAGAACATTATGCTAAGTGAAGTAAGCCAGTCAGATAAAGACAAATATTATATGGTATTCATTCATATATGGTATCTAATGAACAAATTGAACTAACAAGCAAAATAGAGACAGACTCATAGATAGCAGATTGACAGCTATTGGGGGTGTGGCTAGGGGGTGGAGGGATTGAGCAAAAAGGAAAAAAGACTCACAGACATGGACAACAGTGTGGTGATTGTGGGTGGGAGGGGACTATAAAGGGACTAAATGGTGATGGGAAAAATATAATAAAAAATAAAAAAAAAGAAACTGCAGATCAATGGAAATGTTTCTGATCTGTGGTTGATTGAATCTGAGGATTGAGAATTGAAGAATATAGAGGTCTGATTTCATTGAGTGTTTTTTTTCTTGTGGGATAAGTCTGAAAGTGAAATTTCTTGTTGAAAGAATTTACCTACTTCAAATTTAAATAAACATTGCTAAATTATCCTCCTCAAAAAAAAATAATAAAATAATGAAAAATCATCCTGAACAAATAACTGAAGACTGACTGAGGAGAAGTGTTATAACCAAGGATTTACTGAAGAAGCCACATCAGAACTGGTAAGAAGGGTGGAAAAGCAAAAAGGGCTAATGCCACTCCTATGGGCGGCAGCTGAGTTTCTGGACAGATATCCGAGCTCTGGAGGGCTCCCCCTAAGAACTGTGGGGTCTAAAACCCAGCCAGACTGCCCAACCCAGAGTACCAGAGCTGGGAATAGGTGCCCACATAACATCTGGCTGTGAAAAGCAGCAGGATTTCTGTCTGCCAGGGAGAGATAGGAGTCTGCTAGAGAGACAGGCACACTCTTAAAGGGTCACTGCACAACATTTTGTTCACCGCCACTTACCCTGGGCTCCACCAGAGGTGGTGCGGACTGTAGTTGTATGAGGGGAGTCTGGCGTTTGTGGCTCTGGGGAGTGAGCTTAAAGGATAGTCACCAGAATCCCTGCGCTGAGGCATTTTTCCATACCACAGATGCCATCCTTCTGGGGTGGAGCATTCCTCTCAGTGTAGCATCAGCCTGGGCACAGCAATAATCCCACCCTCTTGCCCCTCGCTGTGGGGATTATGCCTACTGAGGAGTACAGCCAGATGCTGTTTTAGTGACTAAGCCTAACAGGCAGCCCGCAGGCAAGGGAAGCTGGAAGCAAAACTTTTCAGGGTGCCTTGGAACTTTAGTGACCTGCCCCTGGGCCTGATGCTGGTAAAAGTGTGTGTTGGTGAGCAGCTTTGTTCTCCCTGTGCATACCGAGGCCCAGCAGAAGTAATCACCAACTGTGGATCACTTTAGCTCCAAATAGGATGCTGAAGGCCAGTCACAGGCAGTCTTTTACATTGGTTTGCACCAGTGTCCCTCCTAAGATTCACATAACTAACACAGCCAGTGGCTAGCTTCAGACAACATGAGTAGGATCCAGTAAGTTTCACAAGCAGTATATCCAAAGGATGATCTTGGCAGACATCAGACCCTGCTGAGGCAAATTCCACTTTGTGTCATCAGCATCTGCACAGCAGCTCTTACACTATAGTTAGGATTAAGCCTCATGATCAGCTAGCCCGAGAGTTGACTCCCATGCGCAAACAAGCCAATAACAATCAAGACTCAATTATAACAGGAGGGCTCCCATACCACATAAGGGACATTCCTAGAGCACCCAGCTCAGGTGATTAAGGATAATGCACCATTGAGCCCCAAAGGACACCTACTACATAAGGGCACCCAGTGAAGACTGGGATTCATAGAAGATATAATACATAGAAACAAACATGAAGTGGCGCCAAAGTGGGCAAAGAAACAGGCCCCGAATGAAAGAACTCAAGAAATCTCCAGAAAAAGAGCCAAATAAAATGGAAGCAAGCAATTTATCAAATATAGAGTTTAAAGTAATGATTATAAGGATGATTTACAGCATGAAAAAGGACATCAAAGTAATAAAAACGGACCAATCAGAAATAATGAATACAATATCTGAAATGAAGAATATACTGGAAGAAATAATAAGTTGAATGAGGCAGAGGATCTAATCAGCAATTTGGAAGACAAGGTAGGGGAAAAAACATCCAATCAGAGCATCAAAAAGAAAAAGGAATTTAAAAAAATGAGGAGGATAGTTTATGGGACCTTTGGTACAATATGAATCATAATGATATTCTCATCATAGGGGTACCAGAAGAAGAGAGAGAACAAAGAACATATTTGAAGAAATTATGACCAAAAATTTTCCTAACCTCGTGAAGCAATCAGCCATGGATCAAAAACAGTACTTTTGATCTCTGTTTGGGAAACCACAGATGCAGAGGGCTGACTGTATGCATTGTTTTATGCCATTCAGGGACTTAAGCATACGTGGATTTGGATATCTGCAGGAGGTTTCTGGAACAAATCCCCCACAAACACTATGGGACAACTTAAGTTTTGGAGGAATCAAAAGTTATATGTGGATTTTTGACTATGTGAGAGTTGGCACTCCTAATGTGGAAGTTGGCTCATTGTTCAAGGGTCAACAGTAATTACTTAAATAAATATTTAGTCAGAGAAAACATATTTGCCAATGATACCTCGGACAAGGGTTTGATCTCCAAAATATATAAAGAACTCACACGACTCCACTCCAGGAAGACAAAAAACCCAATTAAAAAATGGGCAAAAGATATGAACAGACACTTCTCCAAGGAGGACATACAGAGGGCCCAGAGACATGTGAAAAGATGCTCAGCATCACTAGCCATTAGAGAGATGCAAATTAAAACCACAATGAGATACCACTTCACACCTGTCAGAATGGCCATCATCAACAAAGCAACAGATAACTGTTGGAGGGGATGTGGAGAAAAGGGAACCCTACTGCACTGTTGGTGGGAATGCAGACTGGTGAAGCCCCTGTGGAAAACAGTATGGAATTTCCTCAGAAAACTAAAAATGGAACTGCCTTTGACCCAGTCATTCCACTACTGGGATTATACCCTAAGAGCCCTGAAACACCAATTCAAAAGAACCTATGCACTCCAATGTTCATAGCAGCACAATTCACGATAGCCAAGTGCTGGAAACAACCTAAGTGCTCATCTACAAATGAGTGGATCAAGAAACTATGGTACATTTACACAATGGAATTCTACGCAGCAGAGAGGAGGAAGGAGCTTATACCCTTTGCAACAGCATGGATGGAACTGGAGAGCATTATGCTAAGTGAAGTAAGCCAGGCAGTGAGGGACAAATACCATATGATCTCACCTTTAACTGGAACATAATCAACAAAAGAAAAAGGCAAGAAAAACATAACCAGAGACATTGAAATTAAGAACAATCTAACGATAGCCAGAGGGGAGGGGGGAGG
>PVJI01027006.1:0-18252 GCA_004026765.1 Micronycteris hirsuta
ATGGTCTATTTTTGAAAATGTTCCATGTGCATTTGAAAAGAATGTATATTTAGCTTCTTTGGGATGAAGGGCCCTATATATATCAATTAAGTCCATTTCTTCTAGGGCATTGTTCAGTGCCACAATGTCTTTGCTGATATTTTGTTTGGAGGATCTGTCCATTTTTGACAGTGGGGTGTTGAAGTCCCCTACTATAATTATGTTTCTATCAATGTCTTTCTTGAAGTCCTCCAAGATTTTCTTTATGTATTTGGGTGCTCCTGTGTTGGGTGCATATATATTTACAATCTTTATGTCTTCTTGGTGGATTCTTCCCTTGAGTATTATAAAGTGTCCTTCTGGATCTCTCTCGATGGCCCTTTTTTGGAAGTCTATTTTGTCTGATATGAGTATTGCTACCCCAGCTCTTTTTTCTTGTCCGTTTGCTTGGAAAACTTGTTTCCAGCCCTTCACTTTCAGACTGTGTAAGTCTTTTGTCTGAGGTGGGTCTCTTGTAGGCAGCATATGTGTGGGTCGTGCTTTCTTATCCATTCTGCTATTCTATGTCTTTTAATTGGAGCATTTAATCCATTTACGTTTAAGGTTATTATTGATAGGTACTTATTCATTGCCATTTTTTTTTTTGTACCTGTGTTCCTCACTCTCTCTCTTTCCCTTCCTTTCCTTAAATCAGTCCCTTCAGGATCTCTTGCAGACCTGGTTTGGTGGAGGTGTAATCCTTTAGACTTCTTTTGTCTGGGAAGCTCCTTATTTGACCATCTATCTTGATTGAGAGCCTTGCTGGGTAGAGTAGTCTTGGTTGCAGGCCTCTGGTTCTCATTACTTGGAATATTTCTTGCCAGTCCCTACTGGCTTGGAGAGTTTCCATTGAGAAGTCAGCTGCTAACCTTATTGGGGTTCCCTTGTATGTTACTTCTTGCTTCTGCCTTGCTGCCTTTAGTATTCTCTCTTTGTCTTGGAATTTTGCCATTTTAATGATGATGTGTCTTCAAGTGGGCCTGTTAGGGTTCCTTTTGTATGGGACTCTCTATATTTCCTGGATTTGTGTGGCTTTTTCTCTCATCAGATTAGGGAAGTTTTTCATCGTTACTTTTTTGAACAGGTTTTCCATCCCTTGCTGCTCTTCCTCTCCTTCTGGTATCCCTATTATATGAATATTGTTACGTTTCATGTTGTCCTGCATTTCCTTTAATACCTCTTCACTCTTCTGAGCCTCTTTTCCTGTACTTGCTCTTTTTGGGTGTTTTTTTCAACCTTGTCCTCCAACTCACTGATCCAATCCTCTGCCTCATCGAGCCTACTTTTGATTCCTTCTATTGTGTTCTTCAGTTCAGATATTGTATTCTTTATTTCGTCTTGGCCCTTATGAATAGTTTCTATTTCCTTTTTCATGTTGACATAGTTTGCAGTGAGTTCATTATAGTTTCCCTGTAGTTTCTGGTAGTTTTCTGTGAGTTCATCAAGCTTCTCGAGTTTCTTGAGCTGCCTTTGAGCTAACATATGCTTTGAACTCAATGTCTGATAGTTGGCTTGCCTCTGTTTCATTTATCATTCTTTCTGGGGCTTCCTCCTTTCCTTTCATTTGGGGATTGTTTCTTTGTCTTCCCATTGTTTGTGGGATTCTTCTTGCTAGCCTCTGATTCTTAAATTGATCTGTCAAGTTCTCTGGAGTAGCGAAGTTAATTTTGTGTCACTGTCTCTGTTTTTTGGGGCTGACTCTTGTCTGGGTCCCACTCTATTCTCTTCACAATTCCAGGTTTTAATGTCTCACCTGTGGATAAAGAAGCAAGGGGAAGGGAGAAAAAGAAGGAAAAGAAAGCAAAAGAAAAGGAAAAAGAAAGATAAAGAAAAATAATACTCAAATAACATAAAGTAAAATATAATAAAAAATATGAGATAGAAAGAAGAGAAAACTAGGAATACCATATGAAGGGAAGGTAGAACGAGTTAAAAAAATATAGAAGGACAGATAGGAAGAAGGCAGGGACAAATAAACAAAGAAACAAAGAGAAAACAAAAGAAAGAAGAAAAAAGAAAAAGAAGAAAAAAAAAAAAGACTTCTGTTGGCTGACTTCAATAGCGTCTGGTCAGGGCTGTGTCAGTCTGGGAAGATATCAGACTTCCCCGGCTTTCTTCCTCGGCTGCACTCTTAGCTGCTGTCCTGCCTCCAGCTGAGTTGCTAGGAATTTGCAGCACCTCCTTTGGGCTGTCTGATCCCCACCCTAAGTCAGAGTTTGTGAGGTCTGTGTCTCCCTTCAGTGGAGTTCGATGTTTTTCTCCCACAGAGGGAGTCTGCACAGCAGGTCTCCAATCTCAGTTGCTGGGTTGTGTCTCAGGCCCTCCCAGAATGAGCTCCATGCCCCTGTATTTGTTGAGCGCTTTTGTCTCTGGATTCGGGGCTTGCAAGCCGCAGGCCTCGGCGCCCAGTCGGGCACCACCCCCAGCCGCTCCTGACTGGCTTCGCTGGGTGCGCGCCTGGTCCGGAAGTTCCAGGCTTGGGTCTCCCGTTCAGTTCAATCTCGAATTCCTCCCGCTGGGATCGCTGGCCTCTGCAGACCAGTCCCCACATACACACCGACTTCCGGACTGCTGGGGACCAAGGCTCTCCCAACAGATGCATGCTCCTGCTTTGGCAACTCTCACACCCCAATCCAGTTCCCTCCCACAGATCCTGGAACAAATCTGGAAGCTGCTGCTACTGGATCCGCAGATCTCCCGGCTCCCCGCGAGTCCCTTCCCTCCGAAGCAGATTCCCTACCACCTGATCTTTCAGTTTTATGTGCAATCCTGGTCGCCAATCTTCCTGAAATAAAACTGGGTGATCACTCCGCTCCTCAGAAAATCAGCCAGATATCCCACCAGTGGGCTGGAGGAAGCCGATCCCACTCCCTCCTACTCCGCCGCCATCTTCTCCTCATCTGTCTGCCACTTCTTTTAATTATTCAGTCTGAACCTCGCTATGGAAAATGCTTAATCCAAGCTCCAAGCTGCCAAAAGCAGACGGGAAGCTCAAAACCCCAATGTGGAGGAAAGGTGCTTAGAGTATGAGAACATTTTGAGAGTGCAGGTAGTCTCAAAGAGATAATGAGGGATTTCAGAGTTTGAAGGACACAAGTATGAATGGAATCCATCATAAGTTGGAAGCTGCTTAAGACAAACAAACATTGAGTAGATGAGAGCTGGAGACAAATTTATCTAGCTTTTGTTGCTCTTAGCAGTTCAGGGACTGCATGAAAGGCAGAAGCAGAGAGTGCTGGCAGTTAAGGGGGAATAAATAAGTGCTCGAAAAAGGTATTACTCAGTGACAAAAATGTAAAGGGCTGACCCTCAAAATGTGTAATTTATTTCTATCTAGACCAGGGTCACTTCTCCAAAGTTGAAGTTTCTGATGTATCTCAGACCCACCTCACAACACGATGTCTCTTTTTTTCTTCACTCTCTATTACAGAACTTGTAAAGAAACCAACTATACTCATATAACCTATTAAAGAACCTAATACAGGCCCTAAAAAGTAGGGATTAAAATTAAGCTTTAGAGATAGAAAAAGAAATATGTTCAGATTAAACTCTGCCACTCAGAGTAGAATGTCATTTAAAGGTAGACCATACTAACACTAAAGCAACAGATAAAATAACAGTTATAAATAATAGGCCACAGAAAGAGATAAAATGGAATCATAAAAATTAATACAAAAAGGAGAAAGAGGTAAAAGAGAAGAAAGAACAGATGGAGTAAGTAGAAAAAATAGTACTATGATAGGTTTAAGTATAGTCCTGCGACATTTCAGACAACAAACAGTATATATGATGGTGGTTCCATCAGATTGTTATGGATTATAAGCAGAGGTTTGTGTTTGATGTTGAAAGAAAAGGCTAGACCCCAATATGATGTTTAGTATATAGCTACCTTTGGTGGTTTAAGTGGACATGGAGGCTCAGCATGCTGTCCACTCACCATGAACTCACCTGAGCCTGGGGGCTAGAAATGACGAGGGTAGCAAGAGGAGCAGGCTGGGGAGAAGGGGGTGCCCCGGAACCCACCCCCACCTGCCCATGCCTCCTCCTCCACACACACATACACACACCCCTGAGCACACATATACATTAATATTCACAAACTCACTTCCCTTCCCTCTGTTCTATTTCTCTCTCTCCCTCCTCCTTCCATTCCCTTCTCTGTCTGTTCTCACTCTCATTCTCTCTCTTCTCCCCCTCATTCTTTGGTTATTTCTCAGCTCAAGCTTTATCTCTCTGGCTATATCTCTTTATTTTTATTGTTGTCCAAGTGCAGTTGTCTCCATTTTCACTCCAGCTGTGCTCCCTGTCCCACCCATGAACGTACCCATGTTGGCTTTGCCCATGTGTCCTTTATACATGTTCCCTAATGGACCTTCCCCTATTTTACCCTATTACCCCTCTCCTTCCTACCCCTGGTTACTGTCAGTTTGTTCTTTAATTCAGTGTTTCTGGTTATATTTTTTTGTTTGTTTTGTTGATTATATTCCACTTACAGGTGAGATCATACAGTATTTTTCTTTCACTGCCTGGCTTATTTCACTTAGCATAATGCTTTCCAGTTCCATCCATGCTGTCATAAAGGGTAGGAGCTCCTTCTTTCTTTTTGCTGTGTAGTATTCCATAGTGTAAATGTACCATAGTGTTTTTATCCACTCATTTACTGGTGGGCATTTAGGTTGCTTCCAGCACTTGGCTACTGTACATTGTGCTGCTATGAACATTGGCATGCATAGGTTTTTTAAAATTGGTGTTTCAGGATTCTTAGGATATAATCCCAACAGTGGAATTGCTGGGTCAAAAGGCAGTTCCATTTTTAGTTTTATGAGGAAATTCCATACTATTTTCCACTGTGGCTACACCAGTCTGCATTCCCACCAATGGTGCACTAGGGTTCCCTTTTCTCCGCATCCTCTCTAACACTTGTTGTTTGTTCATTTCTTTATGATGATCATTCTGACTGGTGTGAAGTGGTGTCTCATTGTGGTTTTATTTCCATCTCTCTCATGGCTAGTGATGCTGAACATTCTTTCATATGTCTCTGGGTCCTTTGTATGTCCTCCTTGGAGAAGTGTCTGTTCAGGTCCTTTGCCCATTTTTTAATTAGGTTGTTTGTCTTCCTGGAGTGGAGTCGTGCGAGTTCTTCATATATTTTGGAAATCAACCCTTGTCCGAAGTATCATTGGCAAAAAAATTTTCCCATATGGTTGGTACCTTTTTCATTTTACTGATGTTTTCCTTAGCTGTGCAGACACTTTTTATTTTGATGAAGTCCCATTTGTTTATTCTTTCCTTTATGTCCCTTGCTCTAGGTGACATATTGGTGAAAATATTGCTGCATGGATATCTGAGATTTCCTGCCTATGTTCTCCTGTAGGACTTTTATGATGTCTTAATTTATATTTAAGTCTTTTATCCACCTTGAATTTATTTCTGTGTATGGAGTAATTTGGTGATCAAATTTCTTTTTTTTGCATGTAGCTATCCAGATCTCCAAACACCATTTGTTGAAGAGGCTATTTTTACTCCATTTTATGCTTCTGCCCTTTTTGTCAAATATTAATTGACTATAGAGACTTGGGTTTATTTCTGGGCTCTCTATTCTGTTCCATTGATCTATGTGTCTATTCTTATGCTAGTACCAGACTGTTGTGATTACTGTGGCTTTGTAATATAGTATTATACCAGGTATTGTAATATAATATTATACCAAGTATTGTGAAATCTCCTACTTTGATCTTCTTTCTCAAAACTGCTCTGGCTATTTGGGGTCATTCATGGTTTCATAGAAATTTTTGAAATGTTTGTTCTATATCTGTGAAATATGTCATTGGTATTTTAATAGGAATTGCATTGAATCTATGAGTTGCTTTGGGTAGTATGGACAGTTTGATGATGTTAATTCTTCCAATCCATGAACGTGGTATATACTTCCATTGATTTGTGTCTTCCTTAATTTCTTTCTTCAGTGTTGTGTAGTCTTCTAAGTACCAGTCTTTTACCTCCTTGGTTAGGTTTACTCCTAGGTACTTTATTTTTCTTGTTGCTATATCAAATGGGATTTTTTCCCGGATTTATGCTTCTGAGATTTCATTGTTGATGTACAAAAATGCCTTCAATTTCTGAATACTGACTTTGTATCCCTCTGTTTTGTCAAATTCATTTATTAGGTTGAGCAGTTTTTTGGTGGAGTCTATAGGATTTTCTATGCACACTATCATATCATCTACAAACAATGAGAGTTTTACTTCCTCCTTTCCTATTTGGATGTCTTTTATTTCTCTTTCTTTTCTATCACTATGGCTAGGACTTCTAATACTATGTTGAATAGTAGTGATAAAAGTGGACATCCCTGTCTTGTTCCTGATCATAGTGGGAAAGATTTTACTTTTTGCCTGTTGAGTATAATGTTGGCTATGGGTTTCTCATATATGGCCTTCATTATGTTGAGGTATGCTCCCTCTACTCCCACTTTGCTAAGAGTTTCCATCATAAATGAGTGCTGTACTTTATCAAATGCTTGTAATTCCACATCTATTGATATGATCATGTGACTTTTGTCTTTGCTTTTGTTTATGTGATATATTACGTTTATTGATTTGTGAATATTGTACCATCCTTGTATCCCTGGGATGAACCACAGTGATCATGGTGTATGATTTTTTTAATGTATTGTTGGATGCAATTTGCCAATGTTTCATTGAGGATTTTAGTGTCTATATTCTTCAGCAATATTGGTCTGTTGTTTTCTTCTTTGTTTTGTCTTTTTCTTGTTTTGGAATTAGGATGATACTGGCTTCATTAAAATAGTTTGGCAGTCTTCCTTATTCTTGGATTTTTTGGAATAGTCTGAGAAGACTAGGGGTTAACTCTTTATTTACTGTTTTGTAAAATTCTTTTGTGAAAATATCTGGTCCAAGGATTTTATATGCGGGGAGTTTTTTTGATTACTTCTTTGATTTCACTAGCTATTATAGGTCTTTTCAGGCTTTCTGCTTCTTCTTCATTCAGTTTTGGAATATTATATTTTTCTAGAACTCTGTCCATTTAACCCAGGCTTTCAAATTTCTTGGCATATAGTTGCTTGCAGTAATTTCTTACAATCCTTTTTATTTCTGTGGTATCAGTTGTAATCTTTCTTCTTCCATTTAAGATATTATTTATTTATTTGCAGTATCTCTCCTTTTCTTTCTTGATGAATCTGCTTAAAGGTTTGTTGATTTTTTTATTTTTATCTTTTCAAAGAACCAGCTCCTGGATTTATAGATCTTTTGGATTTTTCTCTTAGTCTCCATGTCATTTAATTCTGCTCTGATCTTCATTATTTCCTTCCTTCTATGCACTCTGGGCTTTGTTTGTTGTTTTTCCTCCAGTTCGTATAGATGTAGCATTAGGTTTTTTATTTGAAATCTTTCTATATTTTTTTAATTAGGCCTGTGTCACTATGAACTTCCCTCTGAGTACTGCCTTTGCTGTGTCCCATAAGTTTTGTTCTGTTGTGTGTTCATTTTCATTTGTTTCCTGAAACTTTTTGAGTTCTTCCTTGATCTTATTATTGACCCATTTTTGTTTAATACCATGCTATTACATCTCCATGAATTTGAGTGTTTTTGAGTTTTTTCGTTGGGATTGGTTTCTAGTTTCAGGCCCTTGTAGTCCAAGAAAATTCGTGATATGATTTCAATTTTCTTGAATTTGTTAAGGCTTGTTTTGTGTCCTATCATGTGGTCTATCTTTGAAAATGCTCCACATTAAGCCAACAGGTGAAAGACAAATACCATATGATCTCACCTATAAGTGGAACCTAATCAGCAAAAGAAACAAGCAAGCAAAGTATAACCAGAGACAGTGAAATTAAGAAAAATTGACCAGAAACAACAGGGCAACTACAATGAACTCACTGCAAACTAAATCAACATGAAAAAGGAAATAGAAACTATCAACAAGGGCCAAGTGGAAATGAAGAATACAATTTCAGAACTGAAGAACTCAGTAGAAGGAATCAAAAGCAGGCTCGATGAAGCAGAGGATCAGATCAGCGAGCTGGAGGACGAGGTAGAAACAAATACCCAGGAAGAGTAAGAAAAGGAAAAGAGGCTCAGAAAGAATGAAGAGGGATTAAGGCAAATGCAGGACAACATGAAACATAATAATATCTGTATAATATGGATACCAGAAGAAGAAGAGCAAGGGATAGAAACCTTGTTTGAAAGAATAATGATGGAAAACTTTTCTAATTTGATGAGAGAAAATGTCACACAAATCCATGAAACACAGAGAGTCCCAATCAAGAGGAATCCAAAGATGCTCACTTCAAGACACATCATAATTAAAATGGAAAAATTCCAAAAGAAAGAGAGAATCTTAATGACAGCAAGAAACAGAAAGTAACATACAAGGGAGCCCAAATAAGTTTAGCAGCTGACTTCTCAATGGAAACTCTCCAAGCCAGTAGGGAATGGCAAGAAATATTACAAGTAATGAGAACCAGAGGCCTGCAACCAAGGCTACTGTACCCAGCAAGACTCTCAATCAAGATAGAAGGCCAAATAAGGAGCTTCCCAGACAAAAGAAGTCTAAAAGAATACACCTCCACCAAACCAGCTCTGCAAGAGTTGCTAAAGGAGCTGATTTAAGGAAAGGAAGAAAAAGAGACAGAGAGAGAGGTGAACACAAATGTAAAAAAAATGGCAATGAATAAGTACCTATCGATAATAACCTTAAACGTAAATGGATTAAATGCTCCAATCAAAAGACATAGAATAGCTGGATGGATAAGAAAACATGACCCACACATATGCTGCCTACAAGAGACACACTCCAGGACAAAAGACCTACAAAGATGGAAAGTGAAGGGCTGGAAACAAATATTTCAAACAAACATACAGGGGAAAAAAAGCTGGGGTAGCAATACTCATATCAGACAAAATAGACTTCAAAAAAAAGGGCCATAAAGAGAGACCCAGAAGGTCACTTCAAATACTCAAGCGAAGAAAACATCAAGAAGACATAAACATTATAAGCATGTATGCACCCAACATAAGAGCACCCAAATACATAAAGAAAATCTTGGAGGACTTCGAGAAACATATTGACAGCAACACAATTATAGTAGGAGATTTTAACACCCCACTGTCAAAAATGGATAGATCTTCCAAACAAAATATCAACAAATATGTGTCATCGAACAATGCCTTAGATGAAATGGACTTGACTGGTATATATAGAGCCTTTCATCCCAAAGAAGCTAAATACACATTCCTTTCAAGTGCACATGGAACATTTTCAAAGATAGACCACGAAACAAGCCTCAACAAATTCAAGAAAATTGAAATCATATCAAGCATTTTCTCCAACCACAAGGGACTGAAAATAGAAACCAACCCCAAGGAAAAAAAACCCAAACACTCAAAATCATGGAGATTGAATAGCATGATATTAAACAATGAATGGATCAAGAATGAGATTAGGGAAGAAATCAAAAAGTTTCTCAAAACAAATGAAATTGAACACACAACAGAAAAAAAAAACATATGGGACACAGCAAAGGCAGTCCTGAGAGGGAAGTTGACAGCAACACAGGCTTACCTAAAAAAGAGAAAAACATTTCAAACAAACAACCTAACCCTATGCTTACAAGAACTGGAGGAACAACAACAAAGACAGCCCAGAGCAAGTAGAGGGAAGGAAATAACCAAGATCAGAGCAGAATTAAATGACATAAAGACTAAAAGCATAATTCTAAGGATCAATAAATCCAGGAGCTGGTTCTTCAAAAAGATAAACAAAATCCACAAGCCTTTAAGCAGGCTCATCAAGAAAAAAAGAGAGAGGACCCAAATAAACACAATCACAAATGAAAGAGGAGAGAATAAAACCAGTACCACAGAAATATTGTAAGGAATTACTACAAAGAACTGTATGCCAAGAAATTTGAAAACTTAGGTGAAGTGGCCAAATTTATAGAAAAATATAATCTTCCAAAACTCAATGAAGAAGTAGAAAGCCTGAACCGACCAATAACAGCTGATGAAATTGAAGCAGTAATCAAAATACTCCTGACACACAAAAGCCCTGGGCCAGATGGTTTCACAGGAGAATTCTACAAAGCATTTAAGGAGGAACTAACACCTATCCTTCACAGACTATTCCAAAAAATCCAAAATGATGGAAGACTCCCAAACTCTTTTTATGAAGCCAGCAGCACCCTAATTAGAAAACCAGATAAAGACAAAACAAAGAAAGAAAACTTCAGGCCGATATCGCTGATGAACAAAGATGCTGAAATCCTCAACAAAATAATGGAAAACTGCATCCAGCAATACATTAAAAAGATCATACACCATGACCAAGTGGGATTCACCCCAGAAATGCAAGGATGGTACAATATTCGCAAATCAATAAACATAATACATCGCATAAACAAAAGCAAGGACAGAAATAACATGGTCATATCAATAGATGAGGAAAAAGCATTTGATAAGGTACAACACCCATTTATGATAAAAAAAAACACTCAGCAAAGTGGGAATAGGAGGAGCATTCCTCAACTTAATAAAGGCCATATATGAGAGACTTACAGCCAACATCATACTCAATGGGTAAAAACTAAAATCTTTCCCACTCTGATCAGGAATAAGACATGGTTGTCCACTTTCACCACTTCTATTCAATATAGTATTGGAAGTTTTAGCTACAGCAATCAGACAGGAAGAGCAAATAAAAGGCATCCGAATTGGAAAGGAGGAAACAAAACTGTCATTGTTTGCAGATGACATGATAGTGTACATAGAAAATCCTATAGACTCCACCAAAAAACTGCTCAATCTAATAAATGAATTTGGCAAAATAGCAGAGTAAAAAGGCAATATCTAAAATTGAAGGCATTTTGTATACCAACAATGAAACATCAGAAGCATAAATTAGGAAAAAATCCCATTTGATATAGCAACAAGAAAAATAAAGTACCTATCAATAAACCTAACCAAGGAAGTGAAAGACCTGTACTCAGAAAACTACACAACACCAAAGAAAGAAATCATGGAAGACACAAACAAATGGAAACATATACCGTGTTCATGGATTGGAAGAATCAACATCATCAAAATGTCCATACTACCCAAAGCAATTTATAGATTCAATGCAATCCCTATTAAAGTACCAATGGCATATTTCACAGATATAGAACAAACACTTCAAAAATTTATATGGAACCATAAACAACCCTGAATAGCTGCTGCAATTTTGAGAAAGAAGAGCAAAGTAGGAATGATCGCAATACCTGATACTAAACTGCACACAAGTCCACTGTAATCAAAACAGCCTGGTCCTGGCATAAAAACAGACAGATAGACCAATGGAACAGAATAGAGAGCCCAGAAATAAACCCAAGTCTCCATGGTCAATTAATATTTGACAAAAAAGGGCAGAAGCATAAAATGGAGTAAAAATAGCGTTTTCAACAAATGCTGTTGGAGAAGCTGGACATGCAAAAAAAAAAAAAGAAAGAAAGAAACTCGAGCACCAACTTACACCATACACAAAAATAAATTCAAGGTGGGTAATAGACTTAAATATAAGTCATGACACCATAAAAGTCCTAGAGGGAAACATTGTCAGGAAAATCTCAGACATTCCATGTAGCAACATCTTCACTGATATATCCCCTAGAGCAAGGTACATAAAAGAAAAAAGAAACAAATGGGACCTCATCAAAATAAAAAGTTTCAGCATGGCTAAAGAAAACAGTATTAAAATAAAAAGCCAACCAGCTATATGGGAAAACATATTTGCCAATGATACCTCAGAGAAGGTTTTAATATCCAAAATATATAAAGAACTCACACGACTCCACTCTAAGAAGACAAGCAACCCAATTAAAAAATGGGCAAGGGGCTTGAAAAGACTCTTCTCCAAGAAGGACATACAGAGACTTATGAAAAGATGCTCAGCATCACTAGGTATCAGAGAGATGTAAATTAAAACCACATTGAGATACCACCTCACACCGGTCAGAATGGGCATCATAAACAAAGCAACAAACAACAAGTGTGGGAGAGGTTGTGGAGAAAACAGAACCCTAGTGCACTGTTGGTAGAATTACAGACTGGCGCAATCACTATGAAAAACAGTATGGAATTTTCTCAGAAAACTAAAAATAGAACTGCCTTTTGACCCAGCAATTCCACTGCTAGGATTATATCCTAAGAACCCTGAAACACCAATCCAAAAGAGTCTATGCACCCCAATGTTCATAGAAGCACAATTTAGAAGAGCCAAGTGCTGGAAGCAACGTAGGTGCTCATCGGTAAATGAATGGATCAAAAAACTATGGTACATTTACACAATGGAATTCTACGCAGCAGAGAGGAAGGAGCTCCTACCCTTTGCGACAGCATGGATGGAACTGGAGAGCATTATGCTAAGTGAAATAAGCAAGGCAGTGAAAGACAAATACCATATGATTTCACCTTTAACAGGAACCTAATCACCAAACAAACAAACAAGCTAAATATAACCAAAGATACTAGAATTGAGAACAGGCTGACGGTGACCAGAGGAAAGAAGGGAGGGAATTTCAAGGGTAAAAGGTGAAGGGTTTGTAGGAACAATGATAAAGGACACACGGATAATAACAAGAGTCAGGGGTGGAAACAGGAGGGAGGTGGGGAGGGTTAGGGGGTTGGGCTGGGGTGGGGGGAAAAGGCAAAAAATTGTACTTGAACAACAACAAAAATAGTGGTAGGATTTATTTGAAAAAATAAAGAACAAATTGATAGCAACCAGAGGGATTGTGGGAGGGGATAATGGGCAAAAATGGGGGAAGGGTTTTCAGGAACATCTATAAAGGACACGTGGACAAAACCAAAGTGGGGTAGGATAAAGGGTGGGAAGTGGGGATGGCTGGAGTGGGGTTGGAGTGGTGGAAGGAAAATGGAGACAACTGTACTTGACCAACAATTTTTTAAAAAGTTAAAAAAATGTTCCATGTGCATTTGAAAAGAATGTGTGTTTTGCTTATTTGAGATGAAAGTTTCTGTATATATCTGTTAAGTCCATTTGATCTGGGGCATTGTTCAATGCCACAATATCCTTGTTGATATTTTGTTTTGAAGATCTATCCATTTTTGACAGTAGAGTGTTAAAATCCCCTAGTATGAGTGTTGCTGTCTATATATTTCTTGCAGTTCTCCAGGATTTTGCTTATATATTTAGGTGTTCCTATGTTGGGTGCATATATGTTTAAAATGTTTATGTCCTCTTGAAGTATTCTTCCCTTGAGTATTATGAAGTGTCCTTCAGTGTCTCTTTATATGGTCTATGTTTTGAAATCTATTTTGTCTAATATGAGTTTTGCTACCTCAGATTTTATTTCCTGTCCATTTGCTTAGAATATTTTTTTCCAACCCTTCACTTTCAGTCTGTGTTGGTCTTTGTTTCTGAGAGGGCCTCTTGTAGGCAGCATATGTGTGGGTCATGTTTTCTTATCATGGCAGCTATTGTATGTCTTTTGATTTGAGTATTTAATACATTCACATTTAAAGTTATTATTGACAAGTACTTATTCATTTTTCCCCATTTGTACCTGGGTTCCTCTCTCTCTCTCTCACACTCTTTTACTTCCTCTTCTTAAAGCAGTCCCTTTAGCATATTTTGCAGTGCTCATTTGGTGGAGGTATATTCTTTCAACCTCCTTTTTTCTGAGAAACTCCTTATTTGGCCTTCCTTTTTAACTGAGAGCTTCACTGGGTAGAGTAGTCTTGGTTGAAGGCCTTTGCTTTTCATACTTACAATATTTCTTGATACTCTCTCCTGGCTTGCATTGTTTCTATTGAGAAATCTGTTGCTAGTCTTATTGGATCTCCTTTGTATGTTTTCCTGTTTCTCCCTTGCTGCTTGTAAGATTTTCTCTTTGTCTTTCAAACTTGGCATTTCAATGATGATGTGTCTCGGAGTGGGTTTCTTTGAGTTCCTCTTGATTGGGACCTTCTGTGCTTCCTGAACTTGTGTGGTTTTTCCCCTCTCAACTTGAGAAAGTTTTCTGTTATTATTTTGCAAACAGGATTTCTATCCCTTGCTCCGTTTCTTCTTCTTCTGGTATTCTTATGATTTGAATGTTGTTGTGTTTCATGTTGTCTTGCAGTTCCCTTAAACTATCTTCATATTTTTTGAGTCTTTTTTTGTGCAGCTGCTCTACCTGGGTTTTTCTTTCTACTTTGTCTTCTAGCTCACTAATTCGGTCCTCTGCTTCATCCAGCCTGCTTGTAATTCCTTCTAGTGTGTTTTTTATTTCAGAAATTGTATTCTTCATTTCTTCCTGATTCTCGTTTATAGTTTCTATTTCCTTTTTCATACTGTTGTAGTTCTCACACATTTCCTTGCAGTTTTCAGTGAGTTAATTGAGCACCCTTATAACCATTCTTTTGAATTCTATATCTGATAGTTTGCTTGCCTCCATTTCACTTATCTCTTGTAGTGGGGGGTCTTCCATTGTTTTCTATTGAGGTTCTTTCTTTGTCTTCCCATTTTAGGTGACTCTTTGTTTCTACAATTCCTGATGCTCTGGTTTGCTAGCTGTGTTCGTGGGGTGAACTTCCATGGTAGGAGTTCTGTGGGACTCAGTGGTGTGGTCTCTTTGATCTTGTCTGGATGCTCTAGGGTTGCTCTCTTTTTCCATCTGAGTGGGACCTCTTGTCATACTTGGGTTTTACCCATTGGTGGCTCCTTTGTTGGTGAGTTCTATCCTCTAGCAGGTTCACTGGAATTAACAACTCCCACCTTATCTTGCATGTGATCTGGGGTGGGGTGAAGGCAGAGTGGATTATGACAGTGATGGAGTATTCTTTGGGATTTAAAGTACAGAGTGGAGAACAGATAGGAGATCCTTTGGAGAAATATACCAATAATTGTGATATTTCATTTAACTAGCCACTTTTTTTAATAGGTGAAAAAGAAATAAGACTCTTATTAGAGGAGAAGGGAATGTGAGCTGACTCTGGTAAGCAGAGTACTTATGCTAGCTAGGTTAGATGGTGAGATATAGTGAATGTAAGGGATAGAAACTTGGTGTAGTGTGCGAGAGAATGAAGTTAACCACAACAGTAATAATGCTCAGGAAGATAGTAAAATGGACCAAGACCAGGGAAGGGTACTGTGTGGGAATGGGAACAACAATAATATGAAAAGAAATATATGATCTGAATAAAGAGAATAAAAAGTAAAAGACCAAGAGTAGTGTGTTATAGGAATATGAGTGAAGTGAAGGAAGAGAAATTAAAATGCAATATGAAAGGGAGAACAAAGAAAACCAGTCAAACAATAAAATAAAAAAAAAACTACATTGAAGGAAAAGAAATTAAAACAAAATAACAAAAAAGAAAAAGAAAAAGAAATAAAATGCAAGTTCTGTAGGAGAGTGAAATGAATTTTGTCTCAGTTGTTGGTGTTAGTCTTCTGATATCTCTCTGGATCTGCCTTTATCTTTTCATATCTACAGGTCTTAAAAGAAAAAAAATAATAAACACCTCCTGATGGCTTTGAACCCACAAAGCAGGTTCCACTGGTCTTCCTAGATGCTGCAGGCAGAGGGGAGCTGGGCTCCATATGTTTTTTCCTTTCCTGTGATTTTGTGTTGGGGACTCAGTCTGGTCTCCAATATCCACAGTTGTCTAACCTCCAGCCCAAACCTTTACTGCGCCGCGTGACCCCCCCTGTGTGTATGTGCTAGGGCTGTGCCTGTAATCCATATAATTGTGCCTCTCTTTGATTAGTCCATGAGGTACACAGAGTGGGAGCAACTCGCACCCTTCCTCCCTCTTTGCTGGTGTGGGCACTGTGCCTGTTCAAAGTCCTTTCAGGGTAATTTAGTTCCTCTATTAAATTAAATCTCTCTGGGAACTGCTACCCCTCTGAGGCCCTGCTGCCCTACTTTGATCAGTCAGTGAGGCACCCTGATTTGGAGCAAATCCTGGTGTAGGACTGGCTTCCCTGTTCTGGGAGGGGAGGGAGCTTCAGAGTTAACAATCGCTGGTTTCGCTGTCCTCCAAAGCTCCTGCAGCAGCTGCCGCCCTGGCACCAGGCACCAAGCTGGGATCACAGCAGCCTTGGTCCCCATGCAGGTCCCAGGGACCTTGCCATTCCTAAATAATCTCCTTACCGTCTGTTTTTCAACATCCTCTGCAATCTTTGGCCTCCAAATTTCATATAAACTGGGATTCCATTTGCTGTTCCCTTTGATCAACTAGGTGTCCCAGTTGGGTGCACAAGCAAGTAGGTTCAGCTAGCACCTACCTTGTTGCCATCTTCCAGTCTCTCTGGGTCTCTTTTGATCTCTACTCTCCCCTTCTCTCACCCTTCCTCCCTTCCCTACTCCCGAGGTTCAGTTTCCCATCCACAGCAGCACTTCCTTCTATAGACATCCCACTGGCACATGCATGCATGTCTGAACCCCAACAAATACACTTTATCTTTTATACCATATGTTTACTGTTCTTTTTCTTTTTAAATAAATTTAGATACACAAGTACTTATATCATTATGCTATAATTGCTTACAGTATTCAGTACAGTAGCATTCTGAACAGGCTTGTAGCGTAGGAGCAATAGATTGAACCATACAGCCTAGGCATGTAGTAGGCTGTTCAGTCTAGGTTTATGGAAGTGCACTCTATAATGTTCACACAGTGTTGAAGTCACCTAGACATATTTCTCAGAATGTATCCCCATTGTTAAGTGACTATGACTGTACAACCATGTATTTAATCACATTAAATGTTAATAGTGTGAATACTCAAGTTAAAAGGCAAAAGATTGTCAGATTAGACTTAAAATGCAAGACCCAAATATATTCTGCCTACAAAAAAATGCATTCCAAATATAAAGACACAATAGTTTTAAAAGATAAAAAAAAAATTCCACATGGACACTATTCTGAAGAAAGCTAGAGCGGTTACATTAATATCAAACAAATTAGATTTCTGAGCAAAAATATTATCAGGACTAAAGAAGGCCATTTCCTAATGATAAAGAAGTCAGCGCATAAAAAGGATATAACAATCTCTCCGAATCTTTCTGAACACAGCTTCAAATACACGAAAAAAGAATCAGTAGAACTGAACTAGAAATGGACAGAGCAACCGTTATGATCATAGATTTGAATACCCTTCTCTCAATAATTGATAGAACAATTAGAGGAGAGTTTCAGAAGACTACAGAAGATTTGAATAACACTGCCAACAAATGATCAATTGACATTTATAGAACACTCCACCCAACAACATCAGAATATACATTCTTCTCAAGGGCACATGTAATATTTACCACAATAAATCATATTCTGGGTCATAGAAAACTCAATAAATTTAAAAGGACTCAAACTGTAGAAACTGTGTTTTTCAATCACAATCTAGTTAAATTAGAAAACTGTAACTAAAAAAAATATGGAAAATCCCCAAATATTTTGAAGCTAAATAGCATTTCTTTTAAATAACACAGATGTCAAAGATGAAGTCAAAAGGAAAATTGCAAAGTACTATAAAATGAAGTAAAATGAAAATTCAAATAATGAAAATTTGTGAGATGCCACTAAAGTATATGAGAAAAACTTATAGCACTAAATGCTTATATTATAATAAAAGAAAGTTCTTAGATCAAAAACTTAAGCTTCACTTGGAAGAATGAAATAAGGAAGAGCCAATTCAGTGCAAAGTAGAAGAACACAATAAAAAACAACAGAAAACAATGCAACGGAAAACAGAATAAATAGAATAAATTAATAAAACAAAAACTTTTTTAGATCAATACAATTAATTTACCTCTAGCTAGGAAAAAAATTGAAAATACAAATAATATCAGGAATGAGAGATATGCCATAATCAGAGATTCTATAAATATTTAAATAATATTAATAGAATATTATAAACAACTTCAATGAAATGCAAATTGTTTGAAATACACAAACTACCAAATCACATTGAAGAAAAAATAGTTAACATTATCAAATGAACTATTATGGCTTTTGAAGACACTGAATTTTTAATTAAAAATCATCCCATAAAGAAAACTCTAAGCCCAGATAATTTCTCAGGTGAAATTAATTCTATACAAACATTTCCAGAAAATTGAAAATGATGGAATACTTCCCATCTCATTTTAGGAGGAAAATATTACTCTAATGCCAAAACCAAAAAGATTACAAAAAAAAGATAACTGCAGATCAACTTTGCTGGAGAATATGGAC
>PVJI01027007.1:0-18248 GCA_004026765.1 Micronycteris hirsuta
CTCTGGCCTCAGGCTGAGCCCTTGTTGGAGGAAATCCTGTCCTCCCCCCAGCTCCCCACCTGACCGCCCACCTCACCCCTCCACACACGCACTCTCATGCAGCTGGGACATCCTCACGGTCCCTGTGCCTGGGTCTGGCTGCAGTGACAAGGAAGCCCCTGCCCCCACCCCTGGGAGCCCGTCTCTCTCAGGCCACCCAGGGCCTGAGCTCTGCCACCCTCCCCCCCACACCACTTCCTGCCTCGCACTTGGAACGTCCCCACAAGCGCCTCAGCTCAGCTCAGCTCAGGTTTCTTTAGGAGGCTCACTGACAGCGTCCCCACACGGCACCAAGTTTTGGCAAGTCCGGCTCAGCTCCAACAGACTTTCTGTCATACTTCCCTCCAGCAACGTAAACGCACTTTACCGGTAATGGGATAGCTTTAGTTTAGGGAGGTGGGGGCGTCTCCTCCCCACCCTTGGATCCCGGCAGGATTAAATGCGATGACAGTTTCTAAAGGAAGGGGCTGGAATTCAGGCTGAAAAGCTAAGGCAGCAAGACTGGGGGAATGGTCAGGGGTTCCAGAGCCAGAACCTGCTGGTCTGGGCTGCAGCGCTGCCCAAGCAGCCGAGGAGGGGGGGACGACCGTGCAGCTGCGGGGTGCGCGGTGGGCGGGGTGGGGGAGGCAGGAGGTGGAAAAAACCTCATAGATTGAGATGCCTCCATGTGAGCGTGAAGTCCCCGGTTAGAAAGAAGGATCCGGCTGCAGGGAGCAGAAATGTACTCAACTTGCTCAACTCAAACAGGTGTTTACTAGGAGGAAATAGAAGCCCATGGACTTCAAGTTGCAGGGATGGAGCCCAATCCTCGAAGGGCCTTATTCAGGAACTTGAAAGGGTATCTAGGGTTACTCTCCCCAAGCCTCTTGCAAACCCAGTTGTGTGTGTGTGTGTGTGTCTCTCTCTCTTTCTCGGTTTTATCTGCTTATCTCTGCAGTCATGTCACTTTGGGGCCAGTCAGCATCTATATCGCCTCCCTAAAAGCATCCCTCTTTCCTATGTAGGAGTGTTTAAACATGTACCCTGGATTTTGTCCTTATTCAGGTATGACGTGGCCAACTGTCGTGAGAAGATAATTTGTGGCTCAAGGTTCCCAAGAGGACAGGACATGCCCGCCACGCAGGGCCACACAAGGAAGCACCGGGGTCAGTCAGGAGGCAGAGGAACGAGGGGAAAGCGTTAGCTCAAGCCTTCGTGGTGGTTTCTCCCGTGGGAAAGGCAAGGCAAGGGAGGGCAAGCCGTTTAGGATGGGCAAATGTGAATAACTGCGGTGGGCTCCGGGCTGCAGGCCGTTGTCTGGTACCCGGCCCAAGGTGAGAAGGGCAGAGACACACTGTCTCCTGGGGTGTGAGAGCCAGAGAGAGGAGGAGGGTTGGAGGATGGGCTCTGGGTTGACTCGTTTACAAGCAAAAAGGACACACTCCTTGTCTCTCTCCCTAGGAATTAGTTAACGGCAGACAGCGCCGCCCCAGCTGCCAGAGCAAAGAGAAAATAAGAAATGAGAGTTCATGGGGAGACACGACCTTGGTGGGATGGTAAATCCAGGCACTCTTCTCTCCGCAAAACCAGAGGGAAGGGGTGAAGCTGGAGCTGTGGGCGCTCTTTCTGTGTCTCAGATTCATCCTTAAGGAGCTGAGAACTTAACCTCTCACCCCACTCCTGAAACGCAAAGGCCCGGCACACCAGGGTCTGTAGGGGTACAACCCGCAGGGCCATCCCACCTACAACTCCAGCCAGGGAGGACCCTGCCTGGCGCCAACAGCCAGGTCATAGTGTCCTCTGGCCACGTGATTCCCAAAACCCCGAAGGTGAGCGCCTAGCACCCTGCATGCGGGGCAGTGGAAAGGTCTGGCACCAGGTAAAGGCTCCCACCCCTGACCTGAAGCTGTGGGGGTTCCCAAGGTCATTGGTGGCGTGTGGCGAGGTCTCACTAATGCAGAGAAACAAGGGTATTTCGACAAATACGAAGTAGAAAAAACAGGATAGAATGAATCTCTGAGGGCCAGTCAGCATCCCCCACACACCTTCCCGGCACAAGTGGAAGAGGCTGCTTTAGAGGCAGGCAGGGACAGTCTCACGGGGAGCAGGCACAGGCTTACATGAGCAGTCATCAGATGATTATGATGGTGGGTTTTGGATTAATTAATTCGTTAATTAAATACACTTTTTTAGAGCAGTCTCAGGTTCTTAGCAAAGTTGAACAGAAACCACAGAGCTGCTGCCCCAACCACAAAGCAAAACGTCCCCAGTTCAACCACGTTGTGGGTTTGGTCCCCAGTCAGGGCCCATGTGAGGAGCAACCAATCAGTGTTTCTCTCTCACGCCAGTGTTTCTCTCCCTCCCTTTCTCCTTCCCTTCCCCTCTTTCTAAAAAAAAAAAAAGAAAAGAAAAGAAATAAAATCTTTCTTTTTTTTTAAAGATTTTATTCATTTATTTTAGAGAGAGGGGAAGGGAGGGAGACAGAGAGGGAGAGAAACAGCAATGTATGGTTGCCTCTCACATGGCCCTCACGGGGACCTGGCCTGCAACCCAGGCATGTGGCCTGATGGGGAATCGAACCGGGACCCTCTGGTTCCCAGCCTGCACTCAATCCACTGAGCTACGCCAGCCAGGGCAGAAATAAATAAAATCTTAAAAAAAACAGAAATTACTGAGTTCCTGTATATCCCCTTCCTCCCCACAGCCTGCCCACTATCAGCATTGTTTAAAATTAGGGTTCATTCTTCATGTGAACTCCATTCCATGGGTTTTGACAAATGTATAATGTTATGTATCTACAATTACAGTATCACATAGTTTCACCACCCTAGGAATCCTCTGTGGTCCGCCTCTTCATCCCTTCCCTCTCCCCTCACTCCTGGCAACTGCTGACATTTTTACGGTCTCATAGTTTTGCTGTTTCCAGAATGTCACATAGTTGGAATTATATAGTGTATAGCCTTTTCAGATTGGCTTCTTTCATTAGTAATATGCATTTAAGTTTCCACCACGTCTCTTTGTGGCCCATTTCATTTTGATGCTGAGATATCCCATTGTCTGTATGTATACACTTACCCGTTCACCCACTACGGAACATCTTGGTTACGTCCAAGTATTGGCAAATACAAATAAAACTGGAATGGACATCTATGTGCAGGTTTTTTATCGACATAAATTTTCAATGCATTTGGGACCCAAGGCGGAAACACAGCGGGCTCATCCAAAGGCACGTCGTCTCCTGCCCAAGCAAAAGGCGTGGAGGCGGCAAAATTAAGGGCCCACATAATACTACGTAGTTCCCTCTCTAGGCTCGCACCACAAGCCAAGGGAAAGACACCTCAAAGGAGCATGACGTTCGAGGCATGGGGTCCCTGCGACAGAAAACCCCCAAATGAACAAACTGTATGAGATGAAGTAGAAGTAATGGACCAGTGAGACCAAGCACTTAAATGATCCTCATAAAAATTCTCTAGAGATCATGGAGGACATTATAAACTTGAAAAAAGGGAGTAAGAATGTATAGGGAAGCTATTAAGTATGAAAAACGTAATAGCTGATCTTTAACACCATATACAAAACAAAATTTAGATGTATTAAAATGTGAACGACAAAACAAAAAATTTTAGGGAAAGATATAGGAGACTATTTTTAATACCTTTAGGGTGCTCCTTGCTTAATTCTTTAAGTAAGGGATACAAGCTCAAACTATTAATAGATATACTGCCATATTTGCCTATGTGAACATTTTGAAGTCGCTCATAAACATGGCATAGACGAAGTCAGAAGGCAGGCCACAGACGGGGAGACGGAATTTGCCGAGCACATAACTGACAAAGCCTCAGAGCACAGGCCACAGAGCGAACTCCTACGCGTCAATAAGGAGCAAACAGCCGCACTCCACGGCCAACACACCTGGGAAAGGGTGTCCAACCTTACTAGGAGTCGGGAAAGAAAATGCAAATGTTTAGAAGTGAGATGCCAATTCAGAACAGTCAGATTGGAAAACTGTTTAGCATCTGACCAGCCCAGGTGTTGCCAAGGCCGTAGGGAAAGAGGAATGCACGCTGGTGGGAGTGTCAACTCATGCATCAGTCAAAGCAGGAGATGAGAGGCACCCCTGCATTGCACTTCCAGGTGTGCACCCCGGACACACTCTCACATATGTTCACTTGAAAACATGTACCAGAATGTCCACCATTGACTGCAATAAGTTGAAAACCATCTAAATGTCCATCAACAGCCGACCAGAAGAACTACGGGATAGCCGCGTGGTGGAGTACTACACAGCAACGAAAAGGGACTGGAGCTACCTCTGTTGACATGGACAACCTCTACAGCATCACTTGGAAAGCCAGAGGCAAGTTAAGAATGATATATGCATTCTATACCATGTCTATTGAGTTTAACCCCCGAAACTAAAGTTCTGTAATAGTTAAGGAAACAAAAATGCAGTGGAAGTATACAAGTAAGTATACCTGGGAATGATAAAGACTATGTCCACGAGTGTGGCTGCCTCCAGTGGACAGGGAGCGGGGGACAGAGGAGAGGGGATGCACCAGCCACCGTGATATCTATCGATTTTCAGAAAAAGTTCTGAAGCCATATATTTTTTATAATAAAACTTGACAAAGTTGGATAGTGGGTACACAGGTGTTTATATATTATTCTCTTGTTTGTGTGTTTGAAATTTTTCATAATGAAACAAGTTAAAAGTAAAACAAAATTTAGAAACAGCTTTTATGCCAATGAAATTGAAAATCGATAAGAAATGAATGTTTATGGAAATATGTAAAATGCCAAACTTTGAACAGGAGGAAATAGAAAATAAAACAACCAGTGAAATAATTGAAATAATCATCAAAGTCATCTCCTCTTAAATGCTTTTCTCAGCTCAGTTGGCTTGACAGCGAAGCTCTACCAAACCCGCTGTACCCAGCGAGTCTTCTTGTCCTGATGCTTTGGTGTCTGGGGCCTTGCTGACCCTGGAGAGACTGGCCTCAGCGGGCTGGCCAGTTCTTAGGGGCAGCAAATGGCTGGCCTGCAAGCACACTGTCCATATGCAAACTACCCAGTTCAGAGCCCGCAGCCCCTGCCCACTCTCTCCCGGCCCTAATCCCCTCACACCGGGTACCTGGCAGGCAGGGACAGCCCTGGCACCCAAGAGCCTGTTGAAATTACTTAAACTGGCCAATTCCTTGTTCAATAATTTCAGGATGATGAGTAAAACATTAATTCAAGTAAATCACTTTAAATTTGCTTCTAAATAAATAAACTAGCCAATCCTGAGCCTGTTTACCTTGCCTTGTCTTATCTCCTCCTGGCCACAGGCCCCAGGGCTCCTCAAGCCCAGGACCCCAAGGGGACCTGTGTGAGTGTCGTTTGCCACAGCAGAGAATGGGAGGCATCCTAAGCATCTGTCATGAGGAGAACAGATCAGTTAAACGGATAGACACATTCTGTGGAGTAGCAGTTAGAAGCAATAGGTTTGAGGTATATAAAATAATAGGGATAAACCTTAAAAGCAGTGAAAAAGGTAAGGAATAGAAAGGGATCTAAAATGTAGACGTATACAAAACACAATATAGCCCTGGCTGGTGTGGCTCAGTGGATTGAGCGAGGGCCTATGAACCAAAGGATCACTGGTTCGGTTCCAGGTCAGGGCACATGCCTGGGTTTCGGGCCAGGTCCCCGGTGAGGGGCGCACGAGAGGCAACCACACACTGATGTTTCTCTCCTTTCTTTATCCTTCCCTTCCCCTCTCTCTAAAAATAAATAAATACAACCTTTAAAAAAATAAAAAATAAAACACAGTATATTTTTCACAGATATATATCTACCCAAGGACATAGGCCAAGTATAAACTAGTCAGTGTCCATGAGGGAAAGGGGAAATACAAGCAGAGGTGGAGAGGAAAGGAAGAAAAATAAGTATGAATTGGGCTGGCCAAAAAGTCTGTATGGTGTTTTCCAGAAAATAAATGACACGTTTTTCGTTTTCACCAATAATTTTATTGATTTGGATATTTTGGGCATGTAGGCTATCTCCAGTGTGATATAACATTGATTGTTCTTAATGTCTCGATTTGATCACTATCAACTTCATCTGGTCTACCCGACTGTGGAGCACCGTCCCGCGAGGAATCCCCAGCACACGCAGACCACTTTTGACACATCCGATCAGTCACAGCACCTTCTCCATACACTGCACAAATCCTTTTTTGTGTTTCAGTTGCATTTTACCTTTCTTAAAATAATAAAGTATAATACGCTGAAAATGTCGTGTATTTTCTTCCACCTTCAATGTTGAAATGGTTACACAAAAATTCACCAATTTTGATAAGTTTTTTAAATGCACGCTGACATGACAGCTATCACAATACAATCTAACAAAATTATTTTGAATAAAGTTAAACACAACTAAGCGCCACTAGAGCCATTGTATGGAAAAAACCAAAACTAACTTTTTGGTCAACCCAGTAGACAAAAAAAAACCCTGCCGGAGACGACCCGGGGGTGTGGTTCTGTGACCTCTGCATCTGAGCGCAACTCCAGCCGAAACAGACACCACACACACACTGCATCTTGTATCGGACCTCCTGGCTGCTTACAGTCGAGGCCGGGGCATCTGAGGTGTCAAGCAGAAGGATATTCAGGGGACTCTGGGGTACGGGTAATGCTCTTTTTCTTGACCTGCATGATGGGTTATTCATTTTATAACTAATTGTGAGCACAAATAGAGTGTATAAATTTTTCTTTATTATTCTTTCTCTCTCTCTCCTCTCTTTTTCACACCAGCTCTTTTGGAGCTTTTCTAGTGAAGGAGAGACAGGGGCCTGTGAGCATCTGCTGCCCACCTTGTCACCTCCCTCTCCCTGCCTCCTGGTCCCCGAGGGGTTCTGAGGAACAGTTTCAAACCCTTCAATCTGGTCTAACTCTGGTTTCACTGAGGCGCAAATTGCAGTTTGCATGGAGCACCTCCGGGATGGCCTCTGTCATTTGCCAAAGGTGGCTAAACGTCAGCTGACTGTAATGGATCCTGATGGGACCAAAGCCCAGGGTTAAGGCCTTGGTCACTCTTGACCCCACGAGGCTGCCCTCTATGTGCCAGGCATTGAGCTGGGCCCGGGTGGCTCAGGTTCTGTTTCTGTCCTCTGGAGGGGACAGAGAGTAACCCAGAAACCAATCCTTGAAGTCCATCCATGTCTGTGCTTCCTCTACCCGGAAATCCTCCGCTGTCCCTTTTCTGAACTTGTCAGGTCCTGTACTTGTCAGCTCTCATCCTCAGCCAGACTCCTCTCGAGAGAGAGTTACAAAGGGAGTGCGTTGACTTCCTGCCAGCCCTAGCCTGACCCAGGCTTATCTCTGTGGCTTGAAGCCATCTGTCAGGAACCAGCCCCTCTCCTCCGCAGGAGTTACTTTTACATCTAGGTGTTTGTTTAAAGCTCTTCCATGGGTGAGGGGAGAAAAAGAAATAAGGTGGCTTCTGAATATACCTTTTTCCTGCGAAACCCGGTCCTTGCAACCAGCCCATAAAGTAAGCTGTCAGGTCTTTAAATCTCCATTTCATGGGTGATGACTAGAAGTGATGCGACATGTCCAAGGTCACCGGCAGAGTGAGGTTTGGACAACAGATCTGTCTTAGTCCACAGCATGTAGCCATCGAATCTGCTCTGGAAGCCACCAGGGCAGAGACCATGACGTTCAAAACAAAGAGCACACTCCTAACTCTGGAGGGAGATCTGTGGGAGAATTAATGCTTTTTCGTGCCCTGGAGAGGTCCTGGGGCCTGCCTGGGACTGACAGGCACAGAAAAGTGAAGCTCTGCTGGCCCAGGTGGCCCAGAGGCATCTGTGGCCAGAGCCCCGCCCACTCTGGCGCTGCTCTAGGGAAGGGGCCACGGTAGGTGCCAGGTGTGGGTGGAAAGAAACAGGAAGGGCAAAAAGAACAGAACTGGTAGCTCTTTGGGGCGGGTACGGGATTTGGAGCTATTTTTAGATGGTAAGAGTTTAGAGGAACAAATCCTGTACTTTTAAACACTAGGACAAGGCTGTCAGGAGCCACCTGGGCTCTGGCATATAACAGATTTAGCAGGGCCACCGGTGTCTGGGGCGCTTTGGAGCAGCTGTGTAAGGTGTAAGTAACCAGCCCTAGGTGGGGAGAACGGCTACATCGCCGCTGGAGGGACGGAGCCCGAATGCACAAAAACAGGGGATGAGCGCCCCCTTGTGGCACTTTGGGGTGATGGCAGTCCTGAACTCCAGCCCTGGGCATCTGGGGAAATTCCTTCCTGTACTGTCTAGAGCTGATACAGTCTTTACAGCGTGTTGGGCCTTGCACTGGTCATTTACAGCCACTGTTTCACCTCCACAACAGCTGGTGGAAAACTGTTTCTCTTCACCAGCACTTGTCCTCCATCCTTTACCCTCAGGTTCAAGCGGAAGCCTCACTTCTTCCAAGAGGAGCCTGCTGACCCCCACCCCTGGGTGCTATACCTCTGCATGCTACATCCAGAAAGCCTGGCTGTCTCTCTGAGGCTTCCCACACTTTACCATGATTAGTTTACCTAATTGTTTACCTTCGCCAATGGACCATAACTTCCCCAGGCAGCTTACTCTGCATTACATCCCTGGCAGAAGGAAGGGACTGAATTAATTTTTGTCAAATGAATAAATGATGAATGAGAGAGTATCCCTGGCATACAGAGCCATACACAGGGTCAACATCACAGCGTGGAGTTATGCAGTGCCTCCAGCTGCCACTCACTTCAGGGAGAATATCTCTAAAGACCCTTAACCTTGAAATCTTGAGCACTTCCCTTTGCAAAACCCCAGGCAGTTACATGTTATATTCCTTCGTATTTGCATCTTTCCCTCACTGGGGATACAAGAAGGAAAGATACAAGAAGGAAAAAAACAAGGGAGGAATTTTATGATACAACCATTGGGTGTTGAGACAGAGTCCCTGAGCACTGGTCCTGGGCATGTTCCTGAGAGCCCCAATAGGACATTTAAACCAGCTCTCCAAAATTGAGGCCAAGATCAGCGGGCCCAGGGATCACACCCCCCATCTCTCACTGTATTACCTTCTGGGAGGTTTTAATAAATGACCTTGGCCTCTCCAGGTCAGGGGTGTCCCCTCATTCATCATCTGTATGTAATGGTAGAAAGGGCAGCAATGCCAGCAACACCCTGGTCTCCCCAAACATGCCACAGAAGCACCTTGGAGACACGCTCCGCGCCGGAAAGACTTCTCACAGGCCACTTTGGCAGGCGCAGAAGTGGAGGCTCAGAGAGTAACACACCGTGCTCATGATCACACAGCGGGAAGTGGCAAAGCCGGATGGCAACCCAATGTGTGTTCTCAAAGTTGTTTTGAATGAATAACATACTTACTTAATGCAACATTCAGACAGTTCAAAGCAGCTACAAGCCCACCTTCCTCCCACCTTCTCTCCCAGGCACTCCATTGCCTCCCCCAGAGAACCAGAGCTATCCTCTTCTTGGGTGACCTGCCCGAGCTGTTCTATACGCGTTGAGACCTATGTACTCTTCCCCCACACATGCACAGATGGAGGGCAGCCTGGCCTGCGCCCGTTCTGCAACTTGTTCTTCCCATCTGATAGCATACCGTGTAGATCTTAGAGCTTGCCCCACATCAGCACACCTAAAGCTGTCTCGTTCTTTCCCTGGCTGCACACCATTCCACTGAAGAAGATGCCATAATTGACCCTCCTAGGCCTCTGTTGATGGGTGTTTGAGTCGTTTCCAATCTTTTGAGATTACAAATAATGTTCCAATAAATTTGTAAACATGTCATTTCTCACACATGAACATGTACCTTGACCAAAGCCTCTTAAGTATTATACTTTGTTTACTCTCATTAGTTTGTATGGTCCTTCATTCATTCAGGATGGATAGTATCTGTCCCCTTCTTGAAGGTGTTGGCAGAGGTGGTGAACTGAGTGCCCAAAGCTTTTTTTTTTAAATATTTATTCAGAGAAAGAAGAAGGGAGAGAGAAAGAGCAATGTATGGTTGCCTCTCACATGACCCTCACTGGGGACCTGGTCCACAACCCAGGCATGTGCCCCAACTGGGAATCGAACCGGGACCCTCTGATTCCCTGCCAGTGCTCAATCCACTGAGCTACACCAGTCCGGCTGTCATGCTTCTTTTGAGAAGCGTTCTGGAAGGCCGCTTGGAGCCGCCAGAACTGGTGAAGCACGGAGGGCGCCCTCTTGTGGTCGCAGTGTGGAAAGACTCTGTATTGCTGACCTCTCAGGGTCTTCTAGGGCAGAGGAAGGTGGTCTGAGGACTCTTCCTTTGCTTCAGGTGCTAACGGCAGAGAGGAAGAGCCCTCCCAAATCCTGCCCTCTTAGAGAGAGTAGGGGCTCAATTTTAGGGGTATCCTGTGCCCTAGGCTGCTTTAGGTTGTGTAATCAAGAAAAGAGAGTCAGAGAAATGGGAACCTGAAGGTCAAAAGAAAACTAGACATGGAAAAATGGATCTGCCAACAGGGACTGAGATCAGTGTCCTAGACAGAAATTACAAAGACTGCACTGTCTTCACTCCCCAGGTTCACACTCTGCGAGTTCCCAGACAGCGCCCCCTTGCGGGGAGCTGACCCTGCAGCCTCTCTGCATTGGGGAAGACTGGGCCAGACTTACGGATTCGTGTGGCCATGTGCACCTGCCCAGCTCCAGCACAGACAGTGCCTCCAGGACCCAGTCTGGCCCCCAGTTCTTCTCCATGTCCAGCCTGTCTATTAACCAATGACAATGGCCACACCAGATACATCTACACATTCCATGAGCAAGGGCACCTTAGTTCTGGGTCTCTGTCTTCTGAGACCAAAGTATTTCTGATTCTGTCCTGGATGCTCACTTGGGAGAGGTGGCTAGGGCTGTGGGGAAGCTGTGGTTTGTATGGTCAGAGTCATAAGAGAGAGAATGGGGTGCATGTGGGAGGAGAAAGGAGCTAGTCCTGGTACTGGGGGCTTTAATAAGTGACAGGTGTAGTAGGCTGTCTTTGCAACGGTCCCCAGGGACCCCTAGTTCCTGTAGAATCCTCTCCCCTTGTGGGGTCACCTCCCCTTGAGTGTGGGATTTACCTAGAGACTTGCTTCTAATGAATAAAATATATCACCCTGGCTGGTGTGGTTCAGTGGATTGAGTGCTGGCCTGCGAAGCAGAAGGTCGCCGGTTCGATTCCCATTCAGGGCACATGCCTGGGTTGTGGGCCAGGTCCCCAGTAGGGGGCACACAAGAGGCAACCACACATGGATGTTTCTCTCCCTCTCTTTCTCCATCCCTTCCCCTCTCTAAAAATAAATAAATAAATAAATCTTTAAAAAATAAAATATAGCAAAAGTAAGTGGCTGTTACTTTTGAGAGCAGGTAACAAAAAGACTGCGGGCTCCATCTTGACTGCTGATTCCATCTTGCTTGCTCTCTCAGACCCTTGCTTACTTGCTCTGATGAAGCCAGCTGCCATGTTGGGAGCTGCCTCTCAGAGAGGCTCCTGTGGCAAGGAACTGAAGAAAGCTACCAGCCAATAGCCAGAGAGAAACTGGGTCCTCAATCCACTAACCCAAAAGGAACTAAATCCTGACAACAACCATATAAATAAACTTGGAAGGAGATCCTTCCCTAGTCAAGTCTTCAGATGAGATTGCAGCCCCAGGTAACTCCTTGGTTACAACTTCTTCAAGTTGGACGGATGTAGAATGGGCTGCTTCACCGTACCCATGACATCTTCTAACTGATGGTGGAACTCCCTCCTCTCTCCCAGAAATCCTACTGACTCAACCCAGCTGGCCCACACCCGTCGCCACCCCCGTCTTCCCTAGCCCCAGCATGTCTCAGGGAGGAAGGGCTCCTTACGCCAACCACTACAAAGATGACTTATCTACTTGGTCAATATAGCCTTACTCTCCAGGTAGAACCATTCTTCAGTAATTCTCGCTCTGCCTACCCCTGAAATGTTACGGTCAGCTGATAGTCTTGGGGTCATTATTACCAAGTCCCCAACTATTCTTATCAAAATTTCTGCCTTATTCCATACACCCTAATTGAGAGGAACCCAAACGGGTCCCAAAGGGAAGAGGATCTTGGCTCATTTTCACTCATAGCGTCCACCTCGAAGCCAAAAAGCCTTGGAGAATCTCGTCTTTGCTCCTCTCCAAGCCTTGTCTCATCGAATCTCGCTGACTGAGTGATGTGGGGAGGGCAGTGTCTCATTGTCCTAAGATGCCCTTGATCTCTGTGGGTGGGAGAAAGAGCCCAGTAACAACCATTTGTGAAGCACCACTTCTGACTCAGCACTTAGGCAGGCATGGGGACAGGGCTGGTCACAGCACAGAGGGCGGCCCCCAGAGCCTGCACTCCAGTGGGAGGAGAAGACAAATAAATGAGCACCCACAATACCCTGTGACTCATGCAATGAAGGAAGAATATCTAGGGCATTTTGGGAGCTAGGAAGAAAGGATGACTCTTTCCCCAGGGCAAGGAAGGCGTCACAGAGGGTAAAAGTTTATTGGGCACCCAAGAAAGAGGAGAAAGCATTCCAGACGGGAAAGGACAGTACCCGGCCACAGCGGTCAGAGAGAGGGCGGTGCGCTTGGGGAGCTGCCCGCCAGTGGGTGGAGACGGCACTCTAGTGAGAGGAGGGGACAGGAACTGCTGAAGACTTTTTTTTTTTTTTTTTTTTACTGACATGAAAAGACATCCAAGCTAGGTTGTCAAATGAATAAAGCAAGTCACGTGAGAGTGTGTGCGGTGTGATCCCTTTGTATTCTGTGTTGATATATCTTCTTGTTTGCACGTGAATGTCTGGAAACTTATCGGCAGAAAACATAAAATCAACGGTCAGTACCGTGAAGAGATGGACCGGACTGGAAAGGGGAGGAGAGACAGAAAGGAGAGGGGGAGGAAGCTTGCTCTCGCTTTTTACTTCACACCTCTTCGCACTGTTTGCATTTGCATTATTTTGCAATGTTGATATATTTAAATAATTTAATGAAGGGAGTGATATAATCACATTTGCCTCGTAGAAAGATCACCCTCACAAGATTTGGGGAACAGTTCGAATGTGGGATGGATATTAGATGCTATTAAAAATTAGTGTTAACTTTAGCCATATATGAAAAGAACCTTAGTTTTTTAGAGATAAATATCATGATATCTAACATAAAAGGGGTTCCAAGCCTTGGTGAGATTCGACAAAAGCTGGGCCCCATGAATTCACCTGTCCTCCAGCTGTGGCGTTTCCCCGGAAGTGCTCTGTGGCCTGGTGAAGACACAAAGTTCGAGGTGGCGACAGGGCTCGAGGCCTGGGGTTTGTCAGCAGCTCGGACTAGGGGAAAGGCCAGGCTGAGTCTTGGCTGCGGGAGAAGGAAGGGAAAGCCAGGAGGTTCCAACTCGTGTGTGCGTGAGTGTGTGTGTATTTGGCTGCTCCACCTCTGATTACCCTCCGGTCTGGGAGAAACCCTACTTTGTGTGTCTTTGGAGGGAGGCAGAATCTCATCTGCTATGAGAGAAGCAAAGAGGCCAGAGCCTTCTTTCTCCATCCCACTATCAGCTAGCCCATGGGAACATGACCCAAGTTGAGCCAATTAACACTCTTACCCAGGATGACTCAAAGATATAGGGACAGGTGAAAACTGACTCAAAGTGGAGACAATGGGGCAGGAAAACAGTGCCAGCAGCCTTGGGTGCTAAGTGGCGGAGACAACAATGGGGACTCCCAGCCAGAATATTCTTGTGGTTTGACCTTGGCTGAATTTGCTGTCTTCCTGGTTCCTGCACACGGCTTTGTGGTTTTCTTAAACATGGATTTTATGAGCTACCTAAAATAGTTCTCCCAAATTATCTTCTTTTCTTTAGGGTAGCCAAAGTTAACTTCTGTGTTCGTCACCAAGAACCCTAACTGGTACATAAATTGGTACCAGGCAAGTGATGGTAGGCGACAGGTTGCCGGGGGAATGGTGGAAATGGGAGTGGGTTATTTGGTTTAGTTGGGCTGCAGGTCCACAGAGATTCAGGAGTGAGAATTTGAGAGCCCACGCCATGCCATGCAGTGCAAACTAACTGATTAAAGTGCTGCCTGTGGTCACCTAGAATGAAGTGTCCACTGAGGACAAGCATTAGGAGACCATATGGGATCTGCTTCTAAAACCACAGGGAAGCTTATAGAAATTGGATAACAAGGTCAAGCCCTAAATTCTCAGCTCAAATGAATGACTTAAACCCATGAACTTTCTATCATTACTGGAATGTATGCCTTATTTCTCAATGGCTTTTCAACTATAGTGTCAGACAAATCATGGTCTTATAAAACAGGACAAGAATTAGGAAAAATGGAACCCCAAGAATGGGAATAGGGCTATCTAGGAGACCTTCAGAGGAAACCCCCAACCATCACTGAGCCTCCCCTACCAGCTGAAGCTGCCCCTCCCCATCGTCCGGTCATGCTTCCTTCTTGACTGATGATGCTGTGACTTCTTCTGGAGTTACCTGGCAAGAGGACACTATTTGTCCTCATGTCCCACTCCTCCTACCCAAAATGTTCTTCAGCTATGTCAAATCCCAGCATACCAGTTTGGCGGGGAGCAGTGTCTGAAGGAGCAGACAATTGAAAGAAACCTGGACTCCCAGTTGCTCAGACTAGAACAATTCCAGAATCTTTACTAAGTGCTTGCACACCAATCAATTCAGCGTGATCTAAAGTTACGATGTCAGGAATGGTGTAAGCTCAAAGGAATCTGAAGAATTATGAAGACGGGAACATTGGGGCAAATCTATCGTGTGCGACTTGACCAGCCGTCATCCATCATGTCCCTGGAAAGGGCCCCCGACATTTCATTCTCACAGAACTTGAAAAATACTCTGGTGAAGGAAATAACAGAAGCAGCAAATAGCATCCTAGCAAGTGGTTCTCTGCAGGCCAGAGAGGCTATTTGGAGATGGTGTGTGACTCTGTGTTTAAAAGAAAATGAAGAGTTCAGTGTGCTCAGAACAAGGAGTGGCACTGTAGTGGTAGAGGCACATGAACACGAATAACACATTAGTCAGCAGAGCTGACAGGTACTCCACGGACAGATCATTATAATTATTTTTGCTTCTTCTAATTAAGTGCCTGGAATCAAAATAGCCCACTAAGGTACTGTGTGATCAGTACTTTAAAAAATGGCAAAACCTGATGAGCGGAGCCCTGAGTTGAGTTAATGTGGCGAAGACTACTAATTGTTCCCACTACCATTTCCCCCTCTCTGTCATAGAAACAGAGCCTCTGGTTTTGAGCCAAATGCATGGCTACCCAGAATAAAGACTACATTTACCAGCCTCCCTTGAAGTTAGGTAAGGTCGTGTGACTAAGCTCTAACCGATGAAATATGAGTATTATGTATAATTTCCAAGTGTGTCTTCTTCTTTCTCCCTTTCTCCATCCTGCTGCTCAGAATACAGAAGCAGTTATGAGGCATTTTGGAGTATAGACAAGGGCAACACCCTGGTGATCGTGAGAAAACACTATTAAAGGGAGCCTAGGTCCCTGGATGGCCCTATGGAACAGAGACACCCTACCAGCCCTGGACAACCTACATTTGGGCTATCACATAAGAAAGAAATGAACTCCTATCTTGTTTAAGTCACTGTTATTTTTAGGTCCCTATTACTTACAGATAAGTGAGTAATGATGATAGATAGTAAGCCCCGATGATAAAGAATGTAGGCACCTCCCTCAATTCCCAGGCCTGAGTCATTTCACAGACCCAAAGCTCCTTCAGTAGAAGGGAGATTGAGCATCCTCAGTGAGAAACTCTGTAATAGCATCGAAAGAATGCTCTTTAATAATTATAGCTATCAGCCTTGGCTGGTGTGGCTCAGTGGACTGACTGAGTGCCGGCCTGTGAACCAAAGGGTCGGGGGTTTGATTCCCAGTCAGGGCACATGCCTGGGTTGTGAGACAGGTCCCCAATAGGGGGCGCACGAGAGGCAACCACACATTGATGTTTCCCCTCTCTTCCCCCTCTCTAAAAATAAATAAATAAAATCTTAAAAAGTAAAATAATTATAGCTATCACTTACTGAATTTCATTCTGTGTCTTACAGTGGCCCCGTGGGACTCCATACCCATCCCATGGATGTCATCCTTTCCATCCTCAACAGCCAGCCCAAAACACGCACTGGCAATCCAGTAGTTGGAAAAGCAAAATGGAAGCCCCTGGATCTCTCACTTCCTATCAAAATAGTATATCAAAAACTACATCCTGGGAGAAATCCAAAGATGATACCATTAAAGACTATAAAAGTGGAATGCAATGATTCCTATCACGTCTTCATTTAATTACCAAGAGATGGTAGAACATGGATGAATCTTGGAGAAAGTTCAAAATTTCTGTGGCACACTGAAGTGCTACATGAGCCTGAGCCATGTCACAGTAAAGGATCACAGTGGAGGCCCCTCATGGCCCAGGGGAGAACCAAGAGCTACTTCCAGAAGGGCGCCTGGGTTTGGTATAAATCACTTGGTGTACGAGACACCAAAGCAAGCTGAGCTGGCTGCTGTCTTGTCTACCCAGCCATGTGTTGGCTGTACTCTTTAGAGTCTATCATCAAGTGCAAGTGGAATCTATGGAATCAGGTCCATGTAGGTCCTGAAGGCCTGTAAGTGTCCTGTGCAGGCCACTCAACAGGGCCTGGACTAGGGTGAGCTAGGCAAGATGCCTAAAGTGTAACATTTAAGGAGGCACTGACTCAGGGGCTGACCATGTATTTGCAAGACCCTGAGTGTGATGCCTCGTTATATTTTTCACTATAGGCAGCCAACTTGCCTCATCATCATACACTGCAATGTGCCAGCCCTCATTTCCACATCTGTGATCTCATGGGGAATACCCTAATACCAGATACCAAAGGAAGAAAAACGTCAAGACTGGTTTATAGTGCAACACACCCACCCTGGCCAGAAACAGAACTTTGGTGTACAGTCCCATTCACAGTGGCTCTAAAAAATGACAGAGAACGCTTCCAGTGGGCAGAATGCTGGACATTACGTTTTGTGGATCAGTGTCTGGAAGGAGAGATGGCCTGAGGAGGGTGTGCAGTGAACGTATGGGCAGTGGCTAATTGTTTAGACAGGCGGCCAAGGGCTTGAAAGGAATGAGATTCCTTGGGACAAGGAATTAGAAAGACAAAGTATAAAAAAGGAACTTTGGGGATGGATATGGATTGTGAAAATACTTGTGTTTTACGAAACTGACCACCCAAAGTCCCCCACTATAAACAGGGTTCTCATAATCAGGTGGACAGGTAACCCGTTCCATATCTCAGTCACTCTCCATCCCCAGGGCCTGCTCAGCATCCTCCTTAGCAAATGGCCCCAAGGCCGAGATGAGTGCTATGCACAAACTCACCATCTCACCAAAGTTCACCTGGTTACTCACTGCCAAGTGCCCGAGTTGCCAGCAGCAGCAATCAACCCCCAAGCCCTCTGCACTGTTCCGCCACCTCAGAGGGGCCGTCGAGGATATAGAGAGGTGTTTGGATGTGCCTCCTCCGAGCATCCGGGCTCTGTCAACACTATCACATGGCCTCACTCTACAACTTGTATCTGTCTGACTTTCCACACAGCATGGTTTCTTAACAAGAATTCACTTGGCAGCTTTAAAATCAGGCTAACGTCCATGAGATTCACTAATCTGGTGACACTGTGACATTATTGTGACATTACGTATCCCATTATTCCAGAGCAGCTGACTTTACAGATCAATGGAATCATGTGCTTGTCCACTCAAACCTACTCTCCCCTTCCCCCAAGCACATGGTTATCCGCCTGGGGGCCACATTGCCCAGCCACCCTAGTGGCTAGCTCTCCTCAACGGAATGTGAGTGGAATTGATAGTCACGGCTTTCAACTCACCTTCTTAAAGAGCTTGTTGTACCATTTTCTTCCTGCTAGCAAAACCCGACAACCTTGTTGAAGAAGGCAGAGCTTTCTCATTAGCTTGGGTTTCCAGATCTGTTCATTTTCCCTGGATATAAAAGTAAAGTAAACTTTCCTTTTGGCAATTGTGTTTGGGCCCCATTAGAACAATTTAACATGTGACCGTGGTGTGGTATAGTACTTCAAGTGTGAGGTGTATGCTGGGAGCTAGCGATTAGTACAGGATGTTATTTCTCCCACAGCCAAATATATGTGTCCAGAAAGAGGGGGTGGCACTTCCTACAAGTACCC
>PVJI01027008.1:0-18247 GCA_004026765.1 Micronycteris hirsuta
TCTGAGTTCCCCGGTAGCTGATCTGGCCTTGGTGCCTTCTCTCATGAGTCCTTATATAAAACCCCTTAACATTTCATATAGTAAAGGCTGCGTGATGATGTACTCCTTGAACTTGACCTTATCTGAGAAGCACTTTACCTGCCCTTCCATTCTAAATGACAGTTTTGCTGGATAGATTATTCTTGGTTGTAGGTCCTTGTTTTTCATGATTTGAAATATTTCTCTCTAGCCCCTTCTTGCTTGGAAGGTCTCCTTAGAGAAATCCGCTGACAGTCTTATGGGAATTCCTTTGTAGGTAACTGTCTCCTTTTCTCTTACTGCTTGTAAGATTCTTTCCTTATTCTTGATCTTGGGTAATGTTATTATGATGTGCCTTGGTGTGTTCCTCTTTGGGTCCCGCTTCTTTGGGATTCTCTGAGCTTCTTGGACTTCCAGGAAGCCTAGTTCCTTTGCCAGATTTGGGAAGTTCTCGTTCATTATCTGTTCAAAAATACGTTCAATTTCTTGGTGTTCCTCTTGTCCTTCTGGCAGCCCTATGATCCGGATGTTGGGTCGTTTACAAATGTCTCTGAGGTTCCTGAGTCCCTCCTCATTTTTTTGAATTCTTGTTTCTTCCTTCTGGTCCACCCCATTGATTTGAGTCCCAGCTTCCTTTTTTCCCCTATTGGTTCCCTGTAAATCTTCCTCCATTATCTTCATTTGCTCAACTATTTGCATCCACCTTTCTTCCAGTTTTGTGAGCATCCTGATTACCAGTGTTTTAAACTGGGCATCTGTTAATTTGGCTATCTCTTCGTCCATTAGTTGTAATTTGTTCTGATCTTTCATTTTGGCCATTTTCATTCTTTTTTATCTCAGCACATCTTTTTGAGTCTTAGGTGTTTGTCGGTGCCTGGCAACCTGGGTTGCTTTTTTTGTGACATTTCCTCTGGGGGTGGGGCCTGGGAGGGAGCAATGGCGTCTGCCTCACCACCGCTCCCTATCACCCTCTGCTCCCCAGTTCCCCACTGCCTTTTCTGCCAGTCTCAGCCCTGCTGGTTCCCATTGGCCTCTCTGGATACGCCGCCAGCCTGCGAAGTTCACCCGTTGCTCGGGGTCATGTTTTGTTTAGGCGCTCCCGGGGTGAGTTCCTCCGGGCAAACTGCCTCTCACTCCACTCCTCCGCTTGGTTCTGCCCCACTTACCAGCCTGGATGTACATCCTCCCCAACTTCCTGGGTGTTGGACTTCCCTTCAGTTCAATTCTGTCCATTCTGGTTGTTTATTTTTTGCTATTGAGTTCGTTGTTTAAACTCTCTGGTTGTGAGCAGCGGCGCAGTGCATCCACCTATGCCGCCATCTTGGTGGAAGTGTCCGTTTGACTTCCTTTCAACTAGATTTCTGACAGTTCTGAGTAATGATTGTTCTATAGTTTAGTTGTAATTTTTGACTTGGTTGTGCAAGAAGGTGAGCCATGTTTACCTATGCCTCCATCTTGATCAGAAGTCTCCTCTCTATGTTTCTTTCCTTCCTTCCCTCCTTCCTTCCATCTCTCCCTCCCTCCCTCCCTCATTCTTCTTCTTTAGGCAGGCCCTTTAACATTTCTTGCAATACTGGTTTTGTGGCAAGGAACTCCTTTAGTTATTTTTTTCTATGAAGCTCTTTATTTCACCTTCAATTTTAAATAATAGCCTTGCTGGCTAGAGTAATCTTGGTTATAGGTCCTTGCTTTTTATCACTTTGAATATTTGAATATTTCTTTTTTTTTTTAAGATTTTATTTATTTATTTTTAGACAGAGGGGAAGCAAGGGAGAAAGAGAGGGAGAGAAACATCAATGTGTGGTTCCTCTTGTGCTCCCCGCACCAGGGAACCTGGCCTGCAGCCCAGGCATGTGCCCTGACTGGGAATCAAACCAGTGACCCTCTGTTTCGCAGTCCAGCGCTCAATTCACTGAGTCACACCAGCCAGGGCTGAATATTTGAATATTTCATGCCAATCCTTTCTGGCCTGAAGTATTTCTGTTGAGAAATCAGCTGACAGTCTTATGGGAGCTCCTTTTTTAGGTAATTAATTGCTTTTCTGTTGCTGCTTTTAAGATTCTTTGTCTTTAACTTTTGGCATTTTAATTATGATTAGTTTTGGTGTAGGCCTCTTTTCATTCATCTTGTTTGGGACTCCCTGTGTTTCCTGAACTTGTGTGACTTTTTTCTTTACCGGGTTAGGAAAGTTTTCAGCCATTATTTCTTCAAAGGGGTCCTCTATCCCCTGCTCACTTTCTTTTCGTCTGGTACTCCTATGGTGTGGATATTGTTATACTTGATGTTATTCCAGAGGTCACTTAGCCTTTCCTCATTGTTTAAAATGTTCTTTTCTTTTTGATGCCCTGCTGGGTAATGACTATTATCTTGTCCTCTAAAATGTAGATTCTTACGTTCTGCTTCATCTAACCTGCTGTTGATTCCTTCTAACGTATTCTTCATTTCAGGTACTATATTCATTTCTGACTGGTTCTTTTGTATGGCTTCTATTCCTTTTTAATGCTTACTGTCTCTTCATTTAAGCACTCACTAGGATCATCCATTCTTCTCCTAAGGTCCTCAAGCATGCTTTAACAAATGTTTTCTTTTAAAGATTTTATTATTTGTTTAGAGAGCAAGGCGAAAGAAGGGAGAAAGAGAGGGAGCATAACATTAATGCGAGAGAGAAACAGTTTGGTTGCCTCTCGTCTACGCCCTGGCCAGGATTCAAACTGGCAACTTTTGCTTTGTGAGATGATGCCCAACCAACTGAGCTACCATGGTCAGGATGATATAACCATTGCTTAAAACTCTGCATCTGGTATTTTTATTTATTCCATTTCATTTAATTATTTTTAAGAGGATTTCTCTTGTTATTTCATCTGGGGCCTATTTCCTTGTCTCCCCATTTTGTCTGCCTTTTTGGTTTGTTTGTGTATTGGGTATATTTTCTATGACTTCCAAACTTGTTATGAGGGCTTTCTGATATAAGTACCCTGTGGGTCTCAGCGGTGCAGTCTTCTAGATCACCCTACCTAGGTGCTCCAGAAATTATTCTTGTGTGGGTTATGTGCCCTCCCCTGTTGTAATTGAGTCTTAAATGCTGTTGTCCCATTCATGGGTAGAGTTAACCCTCAGTCTGGCTGACTATATGGATAGACCTTGTTCACCATGTATGAGTCACCTGGTTCAGGGGCTGCTCCTTGAGGGAGAGTTGTTCCCAGCAGGGTACAGTGTCTGCTGGAGTCTCCCTTTGGCTGTGTCATTTATGTGGCTAGTTGGGTTGAGCTCTGGTGTGGTTCAAAGCCCACCACTGGTTGTGTTGGTTTTGGGGCCCCTTGGCCTGGGATGCAGTGCAAGTTGACTTCAGATGTTGTGTGTAACTGTCCTTGGGCTACCTGTCTGGAGCTATCATGCTATTCTCTGTTTGGGGCTGTGTCTGCTGGGCATTGGTGTGTGTGGAGGGACCAGGCTGTGTACCAGAATTGGCTTCCTGAAGCTCTGAGCTTGGAGCAGGTCAATAAAAGACCAAAATTTGCATCCACCTGCTGGCTACTCCACCCCACCCTGAGGTTGCCAGGACTTCCTCCAGAGTCTTGTGAAGAAAGGCTGTAGGGTGGGTCCAAGCTGGCCATGCCCCACTGATCCTTCCACATGGCTCAAGCTTGGTAAGGCAGGGTAACCGGGATGGTAGGGTAGGGCTAGTGGATCTGCTACTTGGGGGCAGTGTGGTCAGGCACTCAATGCAGAGAATGTGGCCCCTACTCCAGAGCCATACCACTCAGCCTCTGCTAGAGTCTCCAACTCTAGCTCCCCCAGGAGGAGCACACCACAGGTTTCGGTAGGGTGCTGCTACCTGTCCCTGCTACAGGAGCAAGCTTGGCAGGATGGGGCCATTGGGAATTGGGCAAAGAGATTAAGAAAGCCTTCCATTTTGGGTACCACCACCTGGGCCAAGGGAGAGGGAAAGCTGTACTCTTCCCCTTAGCTCTGTAGTGATGCCTGGTTGAGCCCCAGATTGGAGCCTCCGAGGGAGATGCACTCTAAATGTCCCAGCTCTGAGTGGAGGCGCCTTTCCCCCATGGAACTGAGACAGCATGGGGCCAGCTGGCCTTATGAAAACAGGTCAAGGCAGTCTTCTGGTGGGGGTGGTGCTGGCCTATGGGAGGAGAGCTACCACAGTTGCACTGCCAGAGACCATGACGGAAGGCTCCAAAGGGTTCACACCATAGGTCCCAGCTCTGAGCTGTGCCCCATTCACCCTGTGGAACTGAGCTCAGCAGGACAGGGCCAGGGAAATTTGGGAATGCAGATTAAGCCAGCCCTCCTTCGGGGGTGGTGCAGGCCCACTGGAGGGGAGCAAGCTGCACACCTCCCATTAGCTCTGCAGCTTCACCACCAGAGACCTTTACAAGGGAGTCTTCCACTGGGGGTGGTGCCTGCCGAATTCGCAAGATGGGGCGAAATTGATCCCTGTTCTAAAGCCACATACTTCAATGACTGTCTAAGAGTTTGCCTACAGTTTCCTCAGAGAAAGAGTGCATCCCAGGTCCATTTTGGGTGCAGCCAATGGTTCTTTCTGCTGGATTCAGGCATGGCAAGGTGGTATAGCCAGTATTTGGAGGACTGGTTTAGTGCACTCTCCCAGCTGGTGCTACAAGAATAGGAATACTGCCCTGACCCATGGCTCAGTTGATTAGGCATCATCCCGCAAAGCAAAAGGTCACTGGTTTGATTCCCAGTCAGGGCACATGTCTAGGTTGCAGGTTCAATCTCCCTGGTTGGGATGCATATGAGAGGCAACCAATCAATGTTTCTCTGTCATGTTTTTTCTGCCCCTCTTTCTTCCTCCCTTACCCTGTCTCTATAAACAAACAAACAAACTGAAAAAGAAATACATTTACTTTAAAAAAAGAAAAAATAGGAGTGCCCAACCCTGGGAGATGGTGCCTGAAGGTGGTGTGGGATGCTGACAAAGGACTAGGATCTCAGAAGCTGACCCTTCAGATCTCTCTCTGGAGTGTGCCACCCAGATTTTCTTTGTGGCTTCTGTATGCCCTGAGTGACCTTCCCTCTACCAGAGCCCCAGGTGAGTATCCAAGAGTGAGTGCTTGTGTGTTGGCCCTTTAGGAGAGCACCTAGGATCTAGCAGATAGCTTGTCTTTCCAGCAGACAGGGCCCCACTGGTTTTTGCTGCCAGATGCTATGCAGAATCCTCTTCACTGCCCTGGTGCTCTGGTTTGAGGGTTCTAGCATGGGGTTAAGACCCCATGCTCCTTGGGTCTTCTGAAGCCAAGATATCCCTCTGGCTTCTCAGCTGCTGCACCTGGCTGCAAGGGCCAGCCCTCTTGCATCTCCACCCTTCTTACTAGTCTGTGAGCTTCTTTTATAAATTCTTGGTTATAATACTCCTGTTTATCTGTCCTTCGGTTGGTCATTCAGGTTGATTGCTCTATAGTTTAGCAGTAAATCCAGTTTGGTACTGGAGTTACGTGTAGCTTCCACCTACTCTGCAGCCATCTTGGATCACCCCATACATAGTTTCAAACCGAGTGTTTTTTTTCATTCTATCATAGTAATGCTCTGATGATGAGGGCAGAAACATTTTTTAAGAGGGAAAATCTGAGCCCCACAGTAAAGGTAGAATTAGCAGGATTTTGATTGCATTGCTTAATAGTCAGTGTCACTGACATTCTGGCAAGAGAGGTGACCAAAGCTTAGTGTCAAACTGAGAATTTATTAATATATTCCCCTTTCTTATTTTCATAGGACATTAAAATGCAGCTGGCTGATATAATGCAAACTGTGCAGCAGAAAATAAGACCCTACACTGTTGATGAGAACGTGTACTTTAGAAGGAAAATCTCCCTTACAGAACATAAGAAATGGAGAATAAATTTCCTGGGGAAAATAGCTGCCCATGCTAATTCTGCTGAAATTCAAGAAAAGACACTTGCCTACATCCTGGCCTGGTTGAAAGAATGGAGTAAGTTTTCAAAAGTTAATGAAAAAGCTAGAGAACAGAATCTATAAGTAAATTCTGAAGGATTAGAAGAAGGCTAAAAAAGAAATGACTAAAGAGTTATTCAGATAACAGATGTCCTCTGTTTCATAAGAATAAAACAATAAGAATATAGGACTTGCTCACTTAGTGCCAACTATTCTGGCCTCCTTGTTTTGCTTCAGGCATGTCAGCATGCTCCTGCCCTTTGCCTTTATGTTTACTATTACCTTGCCTGGAACATTTTCTACCAGTAGCCACATGGTTCATTCTCTGCTTATATCTTACTTTAAAATGAGGTGTTCTCTTTCCTCTGAACCAGTGGCTGGTGGTGTGGCATTTGAAGGAAAATCACAAAGTTAACGAAAAAGCTAGAGAACAGAATCTAGTGAAAGGAGACAGACAAAATCTGCCTGGCAGAGAGTCATCATTTTGGTTTAATGACGGGAAGTCAGCTCAGTTGGCAGGCAGTGGGGTGGGGGAGGGGAGGGATCCAAATTAAAGAGTATTGGAAAATAAATTTCTACTATCTCTTTCAGACAATTACTTTTTTCTTATTCATAAATTACAATGAATATACTTATAGTACCTTTATTTAAATCCAGTACCTACTCAGCAGCCTTTATCTATATTCATATTTATATAGTTATTGTTGGGCATTTGAACTTTGTTTTTCTTTAATAGAAAATAATGCTGCTATTAAACATCCTTGAAAGTGGAAAATAAAATAAGGTGTTCTCTGACCATCCCCATTCCCTATTCCTTGTCCATTACTCTTTACTCTTCTTTATTTTTGTCTATACCATTTCCTACCAACTGACATACTATATTATTTACTTATTTATTTTTAAAGATTTTATTTGTTTATTTTTTAGAGAGACAGAAAGGGAGGGAGAAAGAGAGGGAGCAAAACATTGATGTATGAGAGATACATCAATTGGTTGCTTCTCACATGCCCCCAACCCTGGACCTGGCCTGCAACCCAGGCATGTGCCCTGACTGGGAACTGAACTGGTGACCTTTTGATCTGCAGCCCAGTGCTCAATCCACTGAGCCACACCAGCCAGGGCCTGACATACTATATAATTAATATTTTTACTTTTATTTTTTTTGTCTGTCTCCTTTCACTAGTATGTAAGCAATATGAAATCAAAGAATTTGTTTTATTTAATGTTTTATCCTCAAAATCTAGAACAGTACATGATAGAGAAGATGTTGGTTGAATGAAAAAGTGAATAAACTAAGAATGTAAAAAAGAGTAATTTTATTTGATTGCAAGAAATCTCAAGTAACAGGGGTTGTAAAATAGTAGATTACTTACCAAAAGAGTTTATTGGGGTTTAAATCCCCAGCAGTAACACACATGTTCACATTTCAGATACCTGCTTCCCTGGAGTCATGGAACTAAACCAAATAGACATCTTTTAACCTGATTCATGTTTTTATGTCCAAGACTTACTGTTTAACCTTCTATTCTAAGTCTGTTCCTTCTTCATTTCCTCACAGAGAAAAGTCTCAGAAGAGCAATAAGTGTGAGATACTTATATTCCCCAGTACTACAACATTGAGTAGTTAGCCAATATTATATGCCCATAGGGTTATAATTATTTATTTTTCTGCACAAAATTTTCTTACTCTCTTCAAGATGCCATTTTGTCTGAGATGACTGAATTTGACATTGATGAACACCACCACTGTATAGTACAAATGGAGATGTTACCAGAAACATTCAAAGCTATTGAGAGCAATGTCAAGATACTGACTAGAACTACTACCTTTTTGCTTGAAGAAAAGAATCGACAAAAGAAAAAAATAAGTAAGTCTGCTTTAAGACTTTGGAAATAGATTTTACTATTCTAAAAGACAGCTTTATTGAAGTATAATTTATATACCATAAAACTCATACACTTTGTACAACTCATGACTTTTAGTAAATTTAGATCCAATTTTAGAACATATTCTTCATCACTGAAAGATCCTTCATGCCCATTTACAGTTAATATTCCCACCCCCAACTCCAGACAATCACTAATCTCTTTTCTGTCTCAAGCGATTTTGCCTTTTCTGGATACTTCATAAAATGGAATTATATTATATGTGGTCTTCTATGTCTGGTTTCTTTCATTTTGTATAACACTTTTGAGGTTCAGCCATGTTATAGGATGTATGTCATTTTTTCCTTTCTATTGCCAATTGAATACTGATATTTGCATACACCACTTTGTTTACCCACTTACCATTTCATGGACATTTGGATTGTTTCCAATTTTTGGCTCTTATGAATAATGCTGCTATGAACAACAGGTATAAGTTTTTGTGTGGGCATAGGTTTTCATTTGAGTAGATACCTAGGAGTAAAATTGCTAGGCCATTTATCTAATGCTGGTAAACCTATGTTTAACTTTTTAACAAACTGTTAACTGGTTTCCCAACTGACAGCACCCTTTTACATTCCCATCAGTAATGTATTTGGGTTTCAGTTTTTCAACATCCTCAACAACACTTGTTAGTGTCTTTTTTATTATAGCATTTCTAATAGGTGCAAAATGGCATCTCATTGTGGTTTTAATTTGCATTTTTCTCATGACTAATGAGGTTAAGCACCCTTTCATGTGCTGATTAGCCTTTTCCGTATCTTCTCAGATGAGGTATCTATTCAAATATTTACTCATTTTTGCTATTGAGTTTTAAGAGTCCTTTATATATTCTGGATGAAGTGATTTGCAAATATTTTATCCCAGACTTGGCTTGTCTTTTCATTTTAATTTTTAAAAAGATTTTATTTATTTATTTTTAGAGAGAAGGGAAGGGAGGGAGAAAGAGAGGGAGAGGAACATCGATGTGCAAGAGATACATTGATTGGTTGCCTCTTGCACACCCCCAAATGGGGACATGACCTGCAACCCAGGCATGTGCCCCGACTGGGAATCGAACCAGTGACCTTTCAGTTCACAGGCTGGCACTCAATCCACTGAGCCACACCAGCCAGGGCTTTTTTCTTTCATCTTTTCATTTTCTTAATGGTGACTTTTAAGCCCCAAAGTGTTTAATTTTTATAAAGCCCAATCAATTTATCCTTTTTTAAAAAATAAAAGTTTTATCATAGCCCTGGCCAGGTAGCTCAGTTGGTTAGAGTGTCATCCTGATATGCCAAAGTTGCAGGTTCAATCCCTGGTCAGGGCACATACAAGCATCAACCATTGAATGCATAGATGGGTGGAATAACAAACTGGTATTTCTCTCTCTCTCTCTACCTATCTCATTGCAACTGGGGAACATACTTTGTACTATTTCGATCCTTTTAAATTTACTGGGGCTTGTTTTATAGCCTAGCATATGGTCTATTTTTAAAAATGTTTCTTGCCCTGGCCAGTGTGGCTCAGTTAGTGGGAGCATCATCCCATAAACTGAAAGGTTGTGGGTTTGGTTCCTGGTCAGGGCACATGCCTGGGTTGCAGGTTCTGTTCCCAATCAGGGTGCATGCGAGAGGTAAGCAATTGATATTTCTCTCTATTTCTCTCATTTCCTTCCCTTCTCTCTAAAATTAAGAAGCATGTCCTTGGGTGAGGATTTAAAAAGTGTTTCTTGTGTGCTTAAATATATATACTCTGCTATTGTTGGGTGGAATATTCTACAGTTGGTTTATACTGTTCTTCTAGTTTTCTGTAAACATCCTTACTGGTTTTTAGTCTAGTTATTCTATATGTTATTGAGTGGGATACTGAACTCTGCAACTACTATTGTTGAGTTGTTTACTTCTCTAATTCTGTCAGTTTTTTCTTCCTGTATTTTAAGCCTCTGTTGTTAGGTGCATATAAGTTTATAATTGTGATAGCTTCCTGATGAACTGATATATGTCTCAGGAAGTTCAAACTCCCAACCTTGGTGTACTGGGATGATGCTCTAACTAACTCAGCTACTCATCCAGGGCCAAGACAGTTTTAGATTTAGAGAAAAATTAAGAAAATAATAGAGTTCTACAAATCTCCCCATAGTTTTTACTGTTATTAATAGATTAACATGATATACATGTTATAATTAACAAATCAATGCTGTACATTATTAACTAAAGTCTGTCGCGGATTTCGACCCACAAAATCTGTGGGGGGGGACCGCCCCGATCACGTGAATCAATCTTACCCATAGACACGCTTGGAGAAAAGAATCTGGCAGCCACGGGTCTTTTCCTCCATCTTGGAAAAAGGCCTCGTGGGTAGCTTAGCCGGGGTTTTTATTAGAAACTTTAGGACATATTTACATTGGATTGATTATTCATGGGCTTATGCAGAACAAGGGTCTTCAGCTTAGTCATGAGGATACATGGGAAGGGAATAGATAAGGGGTAGGTTTACTCAGTAACAGAGCTTTAGGATATAAATTCAGGTCCAGTGGCAGACAGGACCAGGGTAATACATTAAACAGGAGACAAATAAATTGAGGGTAAGCTAACTAGGGTTGTTAACTTTTAGGACCATAAAACATTGAGGCAGTGATCCATTAATTTAAGCTTCCTGACTTTGGGGGGAAGAGAGACTCAGCAAGTTACAGAGTTTGTTAAGATACATTTTTGCCAAATTCCCATTAGAGAATTCCTTTTCCACTGACATGATCCACACTGGGATAATTTTTCCTCACGCGGAGCTGTGCTCTTTACGCGTAAATTCTCAGGACTGCGTTTACACGCATGTGGAAAGAATTCCCACAAAAGTCCATAATTTATTTATAATTCCTTATTTTTACCTAATGTCCTTCTCCTGTTTCAGGATCCCACATAGGGTACATGACTACATTTAGTTGTCATGTCTCTTCTGGCTTCTTTGGATATGACAGTTTTTCAGATTTTTCCTTGTTTTATGTCCCTGACAATTTTTTTTTTTTCAAATCCTCACTTGAGGACATGCTTATTGATTTCAGAGAGAGGGGAAGGGAGGGAGAGAGAGGGAGAAACATCAATGCAAGAGAGAAAAACATCAATCAGTTGTCTTTCATATGCACCCTTAATGGGGACCAAACCTGCAACTTAAGCATGCGCCCTGACCGGGAATTGAACCCATGACCTCTCATTTTACTGGATGATGTTCCAACCAACTCAGCCACACCAGCCAGGGCCTGACAGTTTTGAGGAGTACTGGTCAGGTATACTGTTAGATGCCCCTCTATTGGAATTTATATGATTTTGTTCATGTTTATCATGTGGTATGGGGGAGAAAAATCACAGAGATAAAGTACCATTGCCACCATATTATTTCAAGGGTACATATTATCAAATGATTTTTGACTTAATGTTGACATTGATCACCTGGCTAAAGTAGTGCTTTTCAGGTTTCTCCACTGTAAAGTTACTCTTTTTCCTCATTTTGCCTACTATACTCTTTAAAAGGAAGCTTACGTGTGCAGCCCACTCCTTTAGGGCGGAATATTTACATTAATTATTTGAAGTTCTTATGCCCAAGAATTTGTCTCTTGTACCTACTTATTAATTTTTCTCAATTTTTAATTTCTATCAAAATGACCTCACAGATATTTATATATTGGGGTATAATTCAATACTACTTCATTTCTTGTTCAAGTTATTCTAGCTTTGGCTATCAGAGCATCTTTTGGTTGTTTCCCATGCCCCTCTGACATACTCCCATGAATATAATTCTTTTTCTTTTATCTTCTTTTAGTATTTTTCTGTCACTACAAGATAATCAGGTTCATCTTGAATATTTCCTATCTCAATATTGGAATTTTCTATTTTCCCAAGAGTTCTGGTTCCTTTATTAGAGAACAGTATTACTAAAAACCAAGCTTTGGCTGCTGGATGTGCTCATTGCTACTGGGGTGTCATTTGGTTTGGCTTTCTCATCTGACAGCAAAACAAGAACAAAAATATGTGTGTGTACAAAGCCATGAACATATGAGGTCTGTCCAAAGGTATCCAGCCATGTAATATGAAAAATAGAGACATTTATTGAAGAAGATACAAGATACAAAAACATTGTAGGTAGGACAATGACACCTCAGTCCCCTTCAAAGTAGGTTCCTTGGGACCTCACCCAGTTCTCCCAATCACCATCAGCTGCCCCGTTGTATTTTCTTGAATCTCATTGATGGTCTGAAATCTCTTCCTTTTCAAAGGTGATTTTAGTTTTGGGAAAAGCCAGAAGTCACAGAGCATCAAATCTGGGCTGTAGGGGGGCTGAGTCACCTGGGTGATTTGATGTTTTGCCAAAAACCTCTGCACGAGACGTGATGCATAAGTGGGTGCATTGTCATGATGAAGCTGCCAATCACCAATTGGCCATAGCTGTGGCCTTCTTGATTCATCCAAATAGTTTCAGTGGAGGAATGTTCAAGTTTAATGCAAAATTTGATGCAGATTCGTTGCTCTACTCACTCAGTCATTTTGAATGCAACCACCACAGAATACACATGCTCACTCAACAGCGTCTATCACCCCCACTGACTAGTACAGTGAGGTCGTCATTGTTCACGCACGTGCATTCCACTCCACTCTCCTTGGCAGCCAGGTTACACTGATGGCATGCAAAATGTTCTCGTTATATTAACAATAGTTGAACTTTTGCAGACAGACCTCATACACATATCTATGAATATTTACCTACACAGTCTCCTATAACTACATTAAGCTAAACATGAGTTCTTATTGATGTCTCTAACTCTAATCTATTATCATCTAGATCATTGTATCTCCCTACCCTTGCTTACCTGTAAGTCCCCTAACAATGAGAAACCTGCTCCTACCATCTGCCATCCATTTACCTAATTGTTGAATTCCCGTATATAGGTATAGCAGTATCAGATTATTAACCCATACCCCCAAGGGAAACAACTCATCAACTAGAGTACAGTACTTACGCACAGTTCTTTTTGCCTTCAGACATATAGGCTCCATTCATTTCCAGTTATTTAGAACACCATCTTTCCCCCATCCCTTTTGGTAAGGTTGTATTATACATTTCTAATACAATTAGATTCTCTTATCATAGTCTGTATTATTTCCTGGGATTCCCTAACCTCCTAAACAGTTATTTTTAAAAATCTGGATACATTGCTTCACTGTTTGTGCTGTAGAGTTCTATAGAGTTTGATAAATGTCTATGGTCATGCATCCATCATTACAGTATCATACAGAATAGTTCCTCCATCCTGAAAACCTGTTTTCACCTATTCATCTTTCCCTTCTCTCCCCAAGCCCTTGGCAACCACTGTTCTTTAATGTTTTTCAAGAATGTCATATAATTGGAATTATGTAGTATATGGCATTTTCAGACTGGTTTCTATCACTTAGCAATACACATTTCAGGTTCCTCCATATCTTTTTGTGGCTTAATGACAGATTTCTTTTTATTGCTGAATAATGTTCCACTGTATAGATGTACCACAGTTTGTTTGTCCACCTATCTTTGCTGCTTCTAGATTTTCATGTTTAAGAATAAAGTTGTTATAAACATGTTCATGCAAGTTTTTTGTGTGTATGGACATAGGTTTTCAAATTAATTGGGTCAACACCTAGGAGAATGATTGCTGCATCCTATAAGACTACATTACTATGTAAGTAACTTTGTAAAAAAACTTCCAAACTGTCTTCCCAAGTAGCTGTACCATTTTTTATTTCCCACCAGTAATAAGCAAGAGTTCCTTTTGCTCCCTATCCTTGTCAACATCTGGTATTATCAGTTTTTGGATTGCAGCTATTTTAATAGGTGTATAACAGTATCTCATTGTAATTTGCAATTGTCTAATAACATGATATTGAGCATCTTTTCATATGCTTACTTGTCCTCTGTATATCTCATTTTTTAAATCTTTTTTTTATGAGTTGTAGATACATGTTACTTTGAAAAGAGTATACTTCAGGGAATGGATATTATAGACATTCCATTATGCATTTAGAGAAGTGTTTAAAAACACATACACTAAAGATGGTTGTAAGAGTTGTGAATGCATGCGACTTAGGGAAGAATGTTATTTCAGGGAATGAATGCCTTACCTTCACTTTTTGAGTAGATTTGCTGGATATAGAATTCTTGTATATATTCAAAGTACAATTCTTTCAGCACTTTGAATATATCATCCCACGGCCTTCTGGCCTCCATTGTTTCTGATAAAGAGTGAGCTGTGGTTCCCCCTGTATTTGATGAGTCTCTTTTGATTGTGGTGTCATTTTTCTCTTTTTTCTTTAAAGATTCTCTCTTTGTCTGGCTTTCAATGGTGTGACAATAATTGTCTAGGCATGGATTATTTTGTATTTGTAATAGTTAGAATTTGCTGAGTTTCTTGAATGTGTAAATTAATTTTTTCCACCAAATTTGGGGTGATTTAGCCATTATTTCTTCAATTTTAATGTCCCTCTCTCTTTTTCTGGGCCTCCTTATTATTTGTACATTGGTATAGTTAATGGTGTCCCACAAGTGTCTGAGGCTTTGTTTATTTTTCTTTATTCTTTCTTCTCCCTGTTCTTCAGATTAGACAATTTCTACTAATCTAGCATCAAGTTTGCTGGTTATTTTCTTCTGTTAGTTCAAATCTACTGTTGAACACTTATGGCTAATTTTTTATTTTGGTTATTATACTATTCAGCTCCATTTATTCCCCTTGGTTTTTCTAATTTCCATCTCTATTGATATGCTGTATTTGATGAGTAATTATCATCAAATAATAATTTGTTTCCTTTAGCTATCTGTTAATTTACAAAGCAAACTTGATTCCTTTAGGTATCTGTTAATTTACGCTAACTTCCTTAGACTTAAACATAGATAGAACACAACACAGAAGAAGAAATGCAATCTCATCACTTTGTGTTTTATGGTTTTTTTTCTTCTAGCATCTAGAGGTGCTCTATGGAAATCTTGGAAGGAAAGAGTTATAAAGCGACCTGCAACAGCCCATGCTTTAAGACCAGATCAGATGATTAGTGATGAATATGCAACAAATACAAAGGTTTCAGAAATCCAAGGTATGCTACAGGAACTCATAAATACTGCCATGCTCAATAAATTGGAAAACAATGCTATTAAATACATATCATCAACGATAAAAAACCTTTCTATAGCATTGAGTTCACTAAATGATGAATTAAAAGTTAACTTCCAAAATGCCAATATAAATGAGATAAGTGGAAGAGAAAATGAGGTCTCCCTGAAGATAATACAAGATCTCAGTGAAGAAAATGAAATGCTTCAGCAGAAACTTCAAGATGCAGAAGAAAAATGTGAACAACTTATTCGATCCAAAGTATCACCAGGGTCATTCACATCAAACTTGAAAGTATCTGAGCTTTCTCCACAATCATCCACGGTCAGTAGCAAGGCTGATAAAGAAGAAAGTTTAGATAGTATTTTAGCCAAAGAATTTGAAAATAGTATGGATGAGGACCAAAGAAAGGGGACCAAAGCCTCAGTGATCAAGTGGGACTCAGGTGTTTCACATACAGCCCAAGTTGAAATGACTCCAGATTTAATTGAACAGCAATCCCTTCTACCTGAGGAAGAACAGACAAAACCTTCTGAAGATATCAGTAAAGATAAGATATCACTGAATAAAGATGATGTCTATGAGAAAGGTGAGACTGATCAATATCAATCACAGAAAAGAGAGAGCACAAAAAGTCCATATGTGCAGGAGACCTCTGGATCTACTCTGAGTGATGATAAAGGTAAACAGTCAGTCTCAGAGACCAAAGCTGATTACCACTTTGAGCTACCAACACTGGAAAGGAGGAGTAAAGAAATAAAATTCCTTTCTGAAGCCAAATCAAAGTCATTCAGTGAATCAAAAACTCAACGTGCCCCTGATGATTTCCGTTCTACTGACACAAAAAGCCAAGGTAGCAAAAGTGCAACTAATGTATGGGACCGACTCAGGCAGATGAAAGTTGAACGTATACTTGAGAAAGACCGGATCGCTTCAGAGAATCAGGAGATGCCTGCCACGGAGTCAATGGACAAAGAAAACAAAGGTGATATGAGTAGCCAAGCACAGCCATACAGTTCAACCACATTTGATCATCCCTCTGAGAAAGTAAAAAGGAAAGGAAAAAAACATCATCTGTCTCCAGGAACTACCACTAGCAAAGAAGGAAAAACTGCAGAGAAGGACATGTCAGTCTTCGCCAAGAAGCTCAAGTCTCATGAACTTGTTAAGTCACAATTTAGGATAACTAAAGAGACTTCAGAATCTACTAAAGTGCTCAGAAGTTCAGATGGCAAAAGTGAACAGAGTCATCTAGAAGAATTTCATAAAGCCATAATGGCTTTCTTAAAAGAGAAAATTGATAACACAGGAAAGCCTTTGGATAAAAAAACTGTGCCAGAACAAGAGTTAATGCTAAAAAAGGCAGAAGTTGAAAAATTAGGAATCATAAAGGCAAAAATGGAGGAATATTTCCAAAATGTGGCTGAAAATGTGACAAAAGTCTTGAGAAAATATAAAGATATAAAAAATGCAGGACAAGTTGGAGAGAAACCTATGAAACAAAAAAAGGCAGTCTCACTTATGCCAAGATTGCATTCTCAAAAGCCAATTAGTGAAATGTCTGAAATTAGCTCCTTATTGTCATCTGCAGGCATGGACCCACTCACTCGGAGTATGATACAAATGATCTTGACAGAAATAGAAAGTGAAAGAGGTGCTCCTGTAGCCTCAATAGTGGGGACAGACCACGAGGAGAAGGGAAAACAAAGACAGGAGGAACATCTGCAAGAGGTTCAAGAAAAAAGTTTTGATATGGATCTTAAACACCAGTTGCCAGAAGAAAGTAATCTCTGGAAGACAAGCTATGAGATGCTAAGGAAGAATTTGGATAAGGAAAAGGCAGGGCTCCAGATGAAGGAGGGAAAGCAAGAGCAGGGGCAGGAGGAAGCGTGGAATGAATGGAAAAGACAGTGGATGCAAGAGCAGATTGAGCAAGAAGAGAAGCAAAAGCAAATGGAAGAGGAGAAAGAGCGGCAGAAGCAGAAGCAGCAGCTGGAAGCATGGAGGCAAAAAGTCAAAAAGCAAGGAGTACCCTTGGAGAAGAAGGGACAGCAGATGGGGCAGGTTCAGAAAGAAGCCAAACATCTGAAGCTGGAAAGCAGTCAGGAGAAAGGGGAAGAGAAGAAGCAGAAGCCAGTGAGAAAGGTAGAGGAACATGCAAGTCAGTGGCAGAAAAAAGCAAAGGAGCGGATGAAGATTAAGAAGCAAAACACTGAAGAACTAGGAAAGATATTAGGCCACACTTCAGTGACACTGGCTCCGAGGTGGAAGAATAGGTGGAAAGAGACCTATCAGTTATACAAAAGGAAACAGCGCCAAGAGAATCTTAAGATATTAGAGACTCCTGCTGATGAAGAGCACTCCATGCCAATCATTCCTCCCACCTCCACACAGTCTTCCTCACCGGAGCCCTTTTCTATTTCTGGACAGTCTCCCGCAAAGTCCATTACTGTCATTCAGGAGGAGGCCCAGGCACTGGGAATCACTCACCCCTCTCAGCAGATTCAGGCATTAGGGAGTACCCCTACTCCAGACATGTCTCAAGCTTTGGGAGTAACTTATCCACCTGAGCAGGCACAGGCATTGAGGATTCCTCTCACTTTTGAACAAATCCCCAAATTGAAAATCCCTTTCGAACTTCAGAAGGCACAAGTGCCAGAGGCCTTTCTCATGCAGCAACAGGACCAGGCATTGAGGAGCCCTATTACCCCTGAGCAGAACCAGTCACTAAAGTCAACTCTCACATTAGAACAAGCCCAGGCAAAGCACATCCCACTAACGGAGGAACAGGCACAGATTAGGGGGGTACCTATTGCCCAAGAACAAGGCCATGCACATGAGGTCATTCCTATCCCTCAGTGGGCCCAGACACAGGAAATCACTTTCACTCCCAAGCAGTTCCAGGCCCATAGGCTCAGTCTCACTGGTCAGCAGGCCCAGGCACTCGAGGTCACGCTCACCCCTGAACAGGTCCAGGCATTTGGGGTCACTGTCACTCCGGAAAAGGCCCAGGCACTAAGAGTCGCTCTCACACCTGAACAAGCCCAGGCACTAGGGGTCACCATCACCACTCAGCAGGCCCAGCCTCTTGGGGTCTCTGTTACTCCTGAACAGGCCCACTCACTTGGGGTCACTCTCACGCCTCAGCAGGCCCAGGCACTTGGGGTCACTGTCACCCCTCAGCAGGCCCAGACATATAGGGTCACTCTCACCCCTCAGCAGGCCCAGGCATTTGGGGTCACTGTCACCCCTGAACAGGCCCAGGCA
>PVJI01027009.1:0-18300 GCA_004026765.1 Micronycteris hirsuta
TTATTCCACATTGGCAAATCATTTCCCTTTCAGGAGTTTTTTCATCCAGGGAAACAAAAGAGTCACTCAAGGTGAGATCGGGTGAATAGGGAGGGTGGGGCATGGGGGTCACGCCATTTTTGGTCAAAACCTGCTGAACACAGCACAGTGTAGGTAGGTGCACTCATAAATCACCCATCATGAGATGGGCAAACACGCTGAGTCTTCAAAAAAAATTCACTCAAGCTGAATGCAGCCTCTCACAACAACGTCAGTTGGTACAATGATACAGATGGGTTCCTAGAATTCTCACCTAGTATGGAAAGCCTGTACTACAAGGCACCTGCCTTTCAGAAGATAATTCCAGGCTTTTTAAGGTCTCTTCTCATATTTAGTGTCCTTTCTTGTCTCTTATTATAGCCTTTGTTTTAAAGTCTGTTTTGTCTGATGTAAGAATTGCTACCTCAGCTATTTTTGAAATTTCCATTTGCATGAAACATGTTATTCCCATTCCTTTACTTTTAGTCTGTGTGTCTTTTGTTCTGAGGTGGGTCTTTATGAACATCATATTTACGGGTCTTTTTTCTTATCCATTCAGGTACCCTATGTCTCTTGAGTAGAGCATTTAAGCCATTTACATTTACAGTGATTATTGGTAGGTATTGTACTTATTTATTTCCATTTTGTTCATTAGTATATTCCTCTTTTTCTTTTTAAAGAAGATCATTTAACATTTTTTATAGTAATGCTTCCACGGTGAGAAGCTCCTTTAGCTTTTTGTTGTCTGGGAAGCTCTTAATTACTCCTTCAATTTTAAATGACAGCCTTGCTGGGTAGGATAGTCTTGGTTGTATGTCTTTGATTTTCATCACTGAATATTTTATGCCAATCCCTTCTGGCCTGAAATATTTCTATTGAAACATCATCTGACAGTCTTTTGGGAGCTTCCTTTAATGTTAACTGTCTTTCTTTAGTTGTTTTTAAGATTCTTTCCTTGTCTTTAAACTTCACTATTTTCATCATGATGTGTCTTGGTGTGGGCCTCTTTGGATTCATTTTTGTCTGAGACTCTCTGCACTTTGTGTACTTGTGTGTCTTTTTCCTTCACCAGTTAGGGAAGTTTTCAGCCATTGTTTCTTCAAATAGGTTCTCAATCCCTTGCTGTCTCTCTTCTCTTTCTGGTAACACAATGATGTGAATGTTGTTATGCTTCATGTTGTCCCAAATGTCCCTTAAGCTATCCTAATTTTTTTTTAATTTTTGCTGCTCTGTTTGGGTGTTTCCTGTTTCCTTGTCTTTCGAATTGTTAAACAGTCCTCTGCTTCATCTCACCTACTATTCATTCCTGTTAGTATGCTCTTTATTTTAGATATTGTATCCTTTGTTTCTTACTGGTCCTTTTTTATAATTTCTATATCATTTGTGATGTTGTTGAAGTTCTCACTAAGTTTCTTGGGCATTTTTATAACCATTTTTGAACTCTATATCTCGTAAATTTCTTACCTTTATTTCATTTAGCTCTTTTTATCAAGATTTCATCTATTCTCTCATTTGGGGCTTTTTTTTTTTTTTTTTTTTTTTTTTTTTTTTTTTTTTTTTTTTTTTTTTTTTTTTTTTTTTTTTTTTTTTTTTTTTTTTTTTTTTTTTTTTTTTTTTTTTTTTTTTTTTTTTTTTTTTTTTTTTTTTTTTTTTTTTTTTTTTTTTTTTTTTTTTTTTTTTTTTTTTTGTTCTCCATTTTGGCTTCCTATTTGTATTTGTTTCTTTTTTTTATATTACAGAAATTTTAAGTGGATGATTCTACCATTTATACAATAAATGATGAAGAAAATGCACAATAGTACAGGAAAATGGTCAACCAGCACACAGTATATGTATGTCTATTAGTTTATACTTGCTTCTGAAACTAATATTTGAATCTAATCTGTATTAATAGTTCATGCAACAGTACTTTTTTAACCTACCAGGTGATGCTCAGATTTAGGTAAACACTAGAAGTAAATGCATTGAGCAACATATACTCAATCAATTATAAACTGCAAGTTAAGATTGGTTAATTATTTTAAAGTATAAACTACAGATATAAAGTAAAAAGACAGATAAAGTTAAAAACATTTTCTAATTTAAGAAACATGTAGTAAATATAGATGGATTAAGTCCATGTTACCTATTTACACACAAATTAAACAAAATCACAATAAATATAATTTTTGGAAAGCCAAGTTCAGCCCTGGTTCTACCACTTAATAGGAACAAGATGTTAGCTGGGTCATTTCATTCAAGGCTAATTTGAAAATCAATTTACAGTACTATCCTAAATCCCAGCTATTAAGAGTCTTCAAGGATCTTTCAAACTAACTACAATTGGGGAAAATACAGTTTAGGAAACAAAATGATACAGACCACAACACACACCCAGGTACCAGCAGTCAGCACAGATTACACTCCAGTGCCTAATGATTTCCGTCAGAAGTGCCTTCCCAGTCCTCACTTGTCACATGATCCTCAGCCTGGGCCACACAATACAAAACACAGCCTGCCGACGTGGCAGCAACTGGCTAATGTTTAGGTGTGCACAAGACTGAACTTAAAGTTGATGAAAAGGCACTTCAGTGCATTAAAGAGTAGAAATAACATGCTTAGATTACTTATCTTTGTCACCTGGTAAATTTTGAGTTGGTTCCCATTAGTGGTCAACAGAATGCATTTGGTATACAAACTACCAAAGTTAGATTAAACAGGGCCTTTATGTTGACAACACAAATTATGGTTATTTGTGTGTAAAGTGCTAGTTTTATATACAAATAAACTTTAAAATCTACTTTGAAGCAGTGAGTCTGATGTCTTCCAATGGCCTTGTGGTGGTAACTGAATTCGTAATCCTGCTGACCAGACCACCTGAGTGCCCACTGAGGTTTGTCAAAAGCCACTTGAAGTCACATACAGCCAGCCTGATAAACTCTGCTGGCCTCATTCTAACACTTCCTGAGATCCCACCACAACACAAGGGTCTGCAGGCATTATGTAGTAGGTGTCCTGTGAGACTCAGTGCCAAAGTCTCTTTGATCACCTGAGCAGGGTGCCCCAGGAATGTTCCCTGTGTGGATATGTAAACCCTCCTGTTGTAATTGAGTCTTGATTACTATTGGCACATTCATGTGTGGGGTCAACCCTCAGGCTGACTGACTATGAGGTTCAACCCCAACCACAGTGTACAAGCTGATGTGCCAATACTGACCACACAAAGTAGAATTTGTCTCAGTAGAATTTGTCTCAGCAGGGTCTGGTGCCTCCCAAGATCTTCCTCTGGATATGCCACTTGTGAAGCTAATTGCATTTTGCTCTGATGTTGTCTGAAGCTAGCCACTGGGTTTGTTGGTTCTGGTGCCTCTAGGGAGAAAATCTGGTGCAGGTCAATGTCAGGCAGTGCCTGAGACTGGCTGTAGCCACCTGTTTGGAGTTACAAAGTGATCCATAGTTTGTGGCTGCCTCTTTTGGGCCTTGGTGTGCATGGGAAGGACCAAGCTGTGCACCAAGGCTCGCTTCCACCAGCACCAAGCTGGACACAGAAGTCAGCAAAACACCCAAGACACTCCAAGATCCCCTTCCACCTGCCTCTACCTTCCAGATGCTTTATTTGTCTCAGTCACTGAAAGAGCCTCTGGTGGTATTGGAGATGCATGAGATAGATTGTCAGTGACTCACCAGGTAGAGGCCAGTGGTGTTCACCAGATTGTTAATACTTCAAACTCAGTGCCATTGCTGGGTCTGAGGCCACTCAGCATAATTCCAGGTTATACCAAGTCTAGCTATCACCTGCCAGGTGCCCACAGACTTTTGTGTTGGGGCTGGGTCTCAGGGAGTTATCAGGATAAGGCCAACAGAGTTTATCAGGTTCAAACAGACCAAGATTTGGCCATGTGAACAGAGGGCTCTGCACTGGTCAGGCATAGGAGGGGAAAATTGGCCCTTTCCTAGAGCCACACAACTCAGTCTGTTCCAGATTCTGCTGGAATTTCCTAGAAAACCCACACTCAGCTGGGTAGGGCTGCCAGGAGCCCAGAAGGTGGGGCTTACAGAAGGGTGGGGGGATGTCCCCCGCCTTAGAGTCACACAACTCAGTCACTGATATCCCTCGAATCTGCCTGGTTCAGGTAGCTGACTCTTCCTCAGGGCATAAGCTTCGCAGGTTGGGGTGACAGGGAGCCTTGAGAGTGGAGCTATTGCATGCACCCAGGCTAATGCCAGAAAGAGAGGAGTGCTCCGTTCAAGAAAGATGGTGTTGGTGTGGGAGAGGGACTCAGCACAGGGATCACGGTGGTGTCCCTTCAGCTCTTCTTCCAGAGCACAAACCCCAGCCTCTCCTCACACAACTCTAGTCTGCTCTGCCCTTCCTCAGCAGGAGCCCAGGGTGAGTGGCTGGGAATGAGAATTTGTGTGCTGACTCTTTAAAAGAATGCATGTCTTCAGCAATTCCTATCTCTCCCTGGTGGACAGAACGCCTGCTGATTTCCACAGCCAGTTGTTGTATGGGAGTCTCTTCTTGGCTCTGGTGCTCTGGGCTAGGGAACTTGTTTGGGATTGAGACCACACTCCTCAGTGGGAATCTTTGGAGCTGAGATATTCCTCCTGAATCTCAGCTCCTGCCATTGGGAGCGGGCCTAGGCCCGTTAGTGCCTCCACCCTTCCCTCTAGTCTCAATGTGACTTCTTCTGTAAATCCTTGGCTATAAGACTCCTGTTCAGCTAGTCTTCAGGTAGTTATTCCAGTTAATTCTTCCATATTTTAGCTGAAATTCCTGTTTTATCCTGGGAGGAGGTGAGCGTGACTTCCACCTACTCCATGGCCCGCTTAGGAATCTCCAAAAATGCTTATTTTAGAAGTTTATAAGGTTATCTGATTATAGTGAATTAATATGTAACTTTGAGAAGACATTAGTCACCAGGAATAAAACTGGTCACTACAGAAATCCATTTATTTTTCCTGTCATATATATCATCAATTTGTTTCAGATTTTTTTATAGAGAGAAGACACAAATGCATCTCATACTGCTCCTGTGATTGTATGGGGACAGTTTGAACTTATTTACAGAGAGATCCCTAGAATTTTTCAATTTATAACATGTAAAAATATTTTGTTGAAAGTTAACCCATTAAAACAAACGCAAGCAGTAAAAGCTTTAAAGAATCAACCTTAAAAGTATGGGAGATTTCACATTAGATCAGAAATATAAATTCTAATGCAGTGCTCTGTGGCCAACCTGGTGTCAGCGCAGTGTCTAGCACAGGGTGCCCAGGGTGCAGAGATCCTTATGGGACTTCTGTGGAACCACCGCAAACTTGTCATTTCTTATGTTGCCCTCCATAACCTCCTCCTTTTGCTTTCACCAGGCAAACAGTCTTTGCTCTCATTCCACTGCACGAGAACTATCCTGCCACTGTCCTGTTTTTCCTGCTAGTCCTTCCCACGCTGTTGTCCAGCTGGTAGGGTCATCTTGCTTATGATTTGCTCACGGCCTCTTTCCCTTATTTTGATATGTGCTTAATGTCTACTTCCTAAGTGGAACTAAGCAGATTAAATAGAATTAGGAAATATATTCCCAGCAAGAATCTCTCGTATTTTTTCTTTATTCAAATTGTAAAAAGAGTAGTACAAGATGAAAATAGCATATCCTACCCTCAGGAAAAGCTGGTTTTCTATGCTTATCAGAATTTAAGCTGTTGGAGTCCTGTGTATAAAGGAAACTAAGTATGCTTCAGCATCAGTAGAACTGGATTTGAATCAGGACCCAATCATTAGCTAACTGTGGGATCTTGGGGAAATCGCATACCTCTCTGAGGCTAATTTTTCTTATTCATAAAATTGGAATAATAACATTCTAACTCACAGAATGGCTATAAAGCCATTGATTAAGTAATCAACTTAAGTCATGTACTACAAGCTATTTCCTTCCTCCTTCTCCTTCCTAAGAAATTCTTCATGGGAGAAAATTCCTCGCAAGTTACCCAATCTGTGACATGACTTTCTAGCCTGTTAACAGGAATCAGAGAGAGATAAAAGGCATCCATTTTACGGGTGAGGAAACTGACCCACAGCCATTCAGTGACTTGACCAGGTCAAGTGATAGAAGACTGGGCTGTAATTCCAGAAGTCTTCTAAATCATTCATGGAATATTTACTGAAAATCCATCATGTGTTACCTGCCATGCTAGACATCAAGAATGTAAAACTAGAAAAGGTATAGAATTAAGTATCTTGTAAGAGAAATAAACACATCCAACAAACCACAATATGATGTTATATGTGCTAATATTCCTCTTGCTGAAAAAATTTATGGGCCCAGGACTACCTTCATACTAGCATGTAGATGTGCAAATCAATTGATTTTGATTAAAAAAGCTAAAGAATGCTTCAGGTTGAATCATAATGGAAGGGAAGTGACTTATTATGGAATTTCCCTTCACCTTAAAGCCTCACCCAGTCATTCATTTACTCTTTAACCCAACAAACATTTAAGAAGACCCACTGTGTATATGACATCATGCAAGGAACCAGGGTTACAAAGACGAACACAGTAAGATTGCTGCCTCATAACTCAAAAACTAAAGAAATGTAAATTGACAGCTTTCTGTTCCTTTAATATGTATATGTTTTAAAGAAATCTTAGGAGTAATCTAAGGCGATGTCTTCATGCAGATACTTAATGGAAGTATTACAGTTACAGCCGTGTTACTTCAAATAGAGTAAGTCCTCACTGAAATTGTTGGTAGGTTCTTGGGACTCCGGTAAGATGACATTCAGCAAAACCAAGTTTACCATCAGCTAATTGATGTAAATGAGAGTTAAGTTCCTACGGCACCTCATCCATGTTGTAATGAAACAATATTAAACAAAGCAACATTTTGAAGACCAGCCGTATATATCTTCAATATCAATAAACCTCCTCCTTTGAAATGCAGAGAAGAAAAGTGATTCTTATAACTTGGTCAAGATTCATATTTACTCCTTGGCTATCATGAATAAGCAGTCTGAATTGCCATGGTAGAAACTGATTTTGAATGCATGTCAGCATCACTGCAGCTGACTTTCAAATCTCAAATCTTTTCTCTGACCCTGTAATAGAAATGATATACTTTATATGCACATATATACTATATAGATTATATATATCATTTTTTTACCAAGTCATAGTTCTCAACTAGTTCACCACTGTTAAAATACAGTTGTGATGTTATCACATTAACATTACAACAGAATCGATATCTATTAATGGGTTTTTCTTTTGTTATTTTCTTGCACCTTCTAAACTATTTTCTTTTAAAATAAGCCAACCTCCCATATGCTAGGGTGTTAGTGTCAGCACATAATAGAACTGATGGACTAATCAATTTTTTGCTTTTTAGCATTATCTGCAAGGCCTGGATAAGCATTATTTATTCATTTTTATTTGGAACCAGCTTCATGGAACTTTACAGAAGGGATGTGAGAACTATTTTATTTCTATAAATATCTTCTGGTAGTGAGTATAGCATACAGGAGAGAAGTGTTGCTTTCAAAGATTTATAATGATCTCAATTACAATACTTTGAAAAGGAAGTGGAGAGAATAATAAATATTCTGTTGATGCTTTTTCTCCAAGTCTTAGTAAGATCTCTCTTCCCTGAAACATTTCCAGTATAGAGTAAAAAGAAGAAGGGCCCATATTCTTTTTTATAAATTTATTTTTGCAATATCAAGAGGTCTGCAATGGATGGTAAAACTGTCAAAACAAATTTGTGATAGAAGAAACTTCTTTTTAGAGCATAATGTCTCCATACAGTATTTCTGCAGCCTAATCTGAAATTATCCATTCAAGTCATGATGCCTCTCTGCCATTAGAGAATATCACAGCACACTCTAAACATGGATTTTAGACCATCTAGTTTTGACATAGAACTGGTGTTTGTTAGAAATGATGCTTTTTCTAGGGAAGCTTAATCACGGGAAAATGTTTCTTAAGTAAATGTTCCAGGGGATGGAAAAATTGAATGCCTTATAGAGAAGGTCTTTCCCTAAAGGTCAGATCCACTGTCACTATAAAGTACAGAGAGTTATTTATATAAAGTAGTTCAAAGTAGAGAGAGGCATGCCACAGCTCTTATTTTTCTTTGCTTTAATTTGTAAAGACAAAGTCACATATAAAATCCACACTTCTTCTTAAAGTTTGTGTAAAAAAGCTGGATAATAAAACTGCTTTCAGATCAAACTCTATCAGTGATACTAGAGTATAGAAATGGAAGTATGAGTTACTGGTATCTCTTAACATACTTTGTTCATCTCAATGCACTATAATACCATAGTACTTTCTATTGTTAAAAAAAAGAAAATGAGCCCTGGCTGGTGTGGCTCAGTGGATTGAGTGCCAGCCTATGAACCAAAGGGTCACAGGTTTGAATCCCAGTCAGGGCACATGCCTGGGTTGCAGGCCAGGTCCCCAGTGGAGGTCATGTGAGAGGCAACCACATACTGATGTTTCTCTCCCTCTCTTTCTCTCTCCCTTCCTCTCTCTCTAAAAATAAATAAAATCTAAAAAAAAAAAGAAATCTTAAAAAAACAAAATGAGGTGATATTATTCATATTGTAAAGTACAATTTTTGATAATTATCTCTCTTCCTGCATCTCTCAGTCTCTTCCCTCTAGTATTGCAGTTTCTGCCTCACATCCATTCCACTGAATATCTGAGTGTAGTTCTGAAAATATCTCTGTGGATATAGGGAAAGGAAATACTTCAGTGGGATGTTGGTATGTTAATGTATGCCACTAATCATAACTGTTAGTATAATTCTTTCATTCATATTAGGGCAACAGAATAAGTTAAAGGAATAAAGTTGGCATCCTCCTGTGCCAGTTAACAGCATTTGGAAAGATTCATGCTTTATCCGACAAGGCCTCCTACTCTGATTACTTATAAAACCCGTGTTTGAACAGAAACTGCTACCACAGATCATATGGTCTTTACAGCTTTGATTTTTTGGCCCCCAAACCAACAAGATGTTTTTTTCTTAAACCGAAGTACCTCATTACACACTGTAGCAAGCCAGTGTGATACGCTTGCTATTATGCTTTCGAGACGTGAACACGCACGTTCCATATCTGAATTGTATTCTCAGAGCCCTCCCGCCTCTGAAACAATTAACAGAGAGCATTCACTTGGTGCCTTTCTATTCCTCTCAAATAATCAGATGCTATATTGGAATTCAAGTCAACTGACCTGCCTACTGTGTGCCAGATATTTACATGGGGCCTCCTGAGCGCAGTGTGAGAACTTGCCTGTCCCAACCTGGACCTTCCCACCGCTCCAGAAAGCCCCATTCCTGTTGCCTCAGACTTAAGCCCTGACTGAGCCTCTCTTCTGTCTCTTCACACTCAAAGCCATGTCTCTGCTGAATCCTTCCAGAGAGACTAGCATCTTCTCACGCACCAGAGCCTTGAGTTCTGTGGGAAGAGCAAGCTTCCCAGCGAGTAACCACTGGGAATGGCAGCCATCAATTCTTTGGCAACTTTGGGGCCAACTAAATTCTCCTTTCTGCATACTCCAGCACTTCTTGCTCACTACTCAGGTGCAGTCCTTTTCGTCATCTCTCTTCTGCACATTCTGGTCTAGGCTTTTCCCTCAAACTTCTTTCCTGCCTCCCTCTATACTCTGTTCCATAGTTAACACAATCCCCCAAAGCCTCAGCTGCTTCCTTAGAGATTTTGTCCCTTGTCCTTGAGACCAGGCTCATACTAAAGGGTGTTACTTGCCCTCCAGGCTGCAGGTCATCTTATAGAGGCTGCCCATCCTCTCAGTGTCCAGAGCCCACACTATTCATCTCCACCCTCAAGGAAGATGGGTCCAACCTATGCCTTTGAACTTCTTGCCATCCACTCTCTGGCCCTACTTTCCTATTTTCACCAGCCACCTATTACCATTCCTCTCACTAAAGAATTTCTCACAGGGCTTTAGTGCCACCCTCACCCTCTACTCAGCTCGGGTGGCTTCTCATCCAAATGGGTGCCGGTGTGACACTCTGATCTCTGTTACCAAGTCTTCTAGTTGATTACCGGTGCTACTTCCTGTTTTGCTTGGGTCCTTGTCTCTCAGCCCCATGGCGCATGGGCCTGAGCCCTAGCCCGTGCAATGTGGGCACAAGCAGCTATCCTTAGGCACAAGGGATGCTACCCAAGACCACGGATAGTACTGAACCCTACATATACTGTTTTTTTCCCTATCATACATACCTATAACAGAGTTTAACTTATAAAATAATCACAGTAAAATATTAACAATGATAACTAAAATAAAAGAGAACAATTATAACAATATACCGTAATAAAAGCTATGTGAATGTCGTCTCTCTCGCTTTCTCTGGTAACTAATCTGACAACCTAGATGGCTTCTAAGTGACGGCGAGATGGGCATGTGTACAGTGTGAACACGCTGGATTAAGGGGTGATTCACATCCCAGCTGGGATGGTGTGAGAGTTCCTCATGCTGCTCAGAATGAAATTAAAACTTATGAATTGTTTATTTCTAGAATGTTCCATGTAATTTTTAAAAAGTGTTTTTTAATTCTCACCTGAGAATATATTTATAAATTTGAGAGAGAGAGAGACTTCGATGTGAGAGTTGTCTCCCGTATACACCCTGACCAGGGATCAAACCGGCAACCTAGACATGTGACCTGACCAGGAATCGAACCCACAGACTTTTGGTGCATGAGATGACACTCCAACCAACTGAGTCACCTGTCCAGGGTTCATTTAATATTTTGAATCATGGTTCACTGAGGGTAATTAAAACCATGGGAAGCAAAACCTTGGGTAGTGGGAGACTACTGTGTATGCCACTTTCCGGCTTGGGTTGCAAAAACCTTTAACACATGATACCCATGCCTTTTTCCCGCTTTGCTAAGAGAAGAACCTCATGGTGGCCTTGTGACCAACTTACAGGATATGACATAGGCACAGGGGGAAAGCAGCGTGGGTTCTTGGGTCACTACTTGGGGAAAGGCTGCCCAATGAAGAACACCCATATCAGTCTTTTATGAGAAATTTTGGAGTTATTTGTCCCAGCAGCTAGCCATTGTCTTAACGAATATCCCTCACTTAAATCACTCAAATAACCTTTCTGACTTCCCTTCAGCCACCTCTCCACCCTAGGTCACAAATCATAGATTTCTTTCTTCACTTCAACCACACTCTGACCAGTATCTTCAACTCCTTTTATATTTTCCTTCCACTAAACTCATCTGGAAAATTCTCTACCCTGTTTGAATCCAGTTATCCGCCTTTTCTGCCTTTCTACCAAGAGGGCTGCTGCTACTGAAAAAATCCCCCAACCACGCCAACTGTTTCGTGAGCAGGCGCCTGAGCAAGCCTCAGCGCCACCAGAGTGCCACTGTATTTTGTTAGTCACCTCTCTGTGCTCTGCTCTCCTCAAACCTCTGATTCTATGCCCGTCCCCTCCACCAAGCAGTGTGCCACCAAGCATCCTCCCTCCTACTTCCCTCCCCCTGCTCACCACCTCAGTGGAAGAGCCAAACCACCTTTCATATAAGGCCAGCCCCCTCCCTGATGCTCTTTCCTCCCCGCCCCAGCCTTCCAGACACCTCATGGTCTGCAGTGTCCTTCAGTAGCTACAAACACTTCCTCTCCACATGACCCTTCCTGTTAGCATTGAACACGCTCTCCCACCCTCCTTTCCACCATCCGTCCCACAGAGGAGCTTCCTGAGCTAGTGCCTTCCCCTGCCACCTCCCACTCCTCTGCTTTCACTGTAGCAGTGAAACTGTTCTTATTTTGAGGTGACCTACTTGTTCAGCCCAGTGGATACTTTCAATTCTTATCTTAAATGACCGCTCGCTCGGCAGCCTTCCTCAATGCTGGCCATTTCCTCCCTTTGAAGCATTTTCCCCCTTTGGTTTCTGTGACTTTTTACTCTTCCGGCTTTCCTTCTACCTCTCTGGCTACCCTTTATCCATTTATGTCTCCATTTAGCATCTTCTTTCTTTAAATGTTCCTCAGAGTTCTTTTTGCCTTAGGCATTCTAATGCCTCTCTCTATATGTACTCTCTGGCAATCTTATCCGTTGTCATGTATTCAAGGAATTTTTTTATCTGATGCCTCCCAAGTGAAAATATCTATCCTAGGTTCTCCTGAACCAGGGATTTGTTTTGGTCCATTTGGGCTGCTATAACAAAACTACCATAGACTTGGCAGCTTATAGACAACAAACATTTATTTCTCACTGTTCTAGAGACTGGAATTTCAAGATCAAGACTGCAGCAGAGTCTGTCTGATGAAAACTCTCCTCCTGGTCCATAGACAGCCGTCTCCTTGCCGTAACCTCACATGGCAGAAGGGGCAAAGGAACTCTCTCAGGCCTCTGTCATAAGGACACTAGTCCCATTTTGAGGGCTCTGCACTCATGACCTAATCACCTCCCAAAGGCTGCACTTCCTAATACCATCACGTTGAGGATTCAATTTCAACATACGAATTTGGGGCAAGGGATATTTAAAAACTCAGTCTTTAGAAGGCTATACAAGGTCTGTCCAGAAAGTATCCATCCACGTAGGAAAAATAGAAACATTTATTGAAGAAGATATAAGATACAAGAAACATTGTACATAGGACAATGATGCCTCAGTCCCCTTCAAAGTAGGCACCTTGGGACCTCACACAGTTCTCCCAACATCTCTTCCATGGTTCAAAATACGCTGCAAAAACTTTTGTTGGAATCGCCACCAGTTGCCCTGTCGTATTTTCCTGAATTTTGTCGATGGTCTGAAATTGCTTCCCTTTCAAAGGTGATTTTAGTTTTGGAAAAAGCCAGAAGTCACAGGGCGCCAAATCTGGGCTATGGGAGGGCTGAGTTCAACATTCTCAGGGGCTCTGCTTGTTGCAGGCCTTCCAGAACGTGGGTCACTTTCAACAGATTCTCAATCATTTTTCAAGTGTTTGTGCTACAATTTTATTTGCACTGCACTCATTGCATTATCCACAAAAGCCTTCTGAATCATCCAAATAGTTTCCATGGACGAACGTGCAAGCTTAACACAAAATATGATGCAGATTCATTGCTCTACTCAGTCATTTTGAATGCCTTGGCCACACAGTACACATGCTCACTCAATAGTGTCTACCGCCCCCACTAATAACAGTGAAGTCGTCATTGTTCACACGTGTGCATTCCAGTCCACTCTCCTTGGCTGCCAGGTTACATCAATGTCTCACAAACCATTCTTGTTATATTAACAATGGCTATACTTTTTCTCTATACACACACACACACACACACACACACAGAGCTACATATTGAACATCTGTGTCCATTTAGATGTACCTAAGGCACTTCAATCTCAAATTTTCCAAAGCTAAACTCACGATCTATCCTTTCCATGCCCCCAAAACTTTCTTCTGCTACTCTTTGTATCCCAGCAAAAGGCCCCTCCATCTTAGAAATTCAGGAGTCGGCCTTGGCTCATCTCTGTCCCTGAACCACCACATCAATCCTTTCACAGGTCCTGCAGGTTCTCTTCAGTGCCTCTCGAGTCTGTTCTCCTATTTCAACTCCCACTGCCACTCTCGTCCAAGTCCCCATATCTCCTGCCCTGAGGAGGCCGGCTGCTTCCTTCCTATCCTTAGGGCTCTGATGTTTCCCCTTACTGATCCATTAGCCACATGTGTCCAGTGATCCCGGTCTCAACTGTGAACATGATTATCTGCCCCCTACTTAAAATCCTCCTTCTTTTGGGGTCACACTGAGTGCCTACACCCACCCCAAACTTATAGAAGCAGAATCTACCAGAAAAGTTCATAAAAATCCTCATGATAACATTCACATGGGGTGCTTGCTGAACTTACAGCTGCTTGGACCCCTTTCTTGGAGAACCTAGTGCAGTGAGCTTGCGATGAGGCCTGGAAACCTGTCTTAACGAGTCTCCGTGTGCACTTATCATTGGGAGCATTTGGAAAGCATTGCTCAGGCCTGTAAGCTCCGTGCAGGCAGGGAGCAGTTCTGTCCCTTTCACATCTGTGCCCATCACACTTGGGCCCTCGTGCGATGCCTGTGTGTGCTGACAGAAAGATGAGAGGAAGGAAGAAAGGGAATGACATACGAAATGAATGTAACTTTTGTGGTGTGGTCAATATACTGGGCTGTGGTATAGGTTTTTGAGAATTCTATTAGTAAAATCCATACCAAAGGGATAGCTTGTTTGCACAGGTAATCCTAATGTGACGCTAGTAGAGAAGCAGATCCAGGTAATCGTGCTTGGGATGCAGTTGAAAACACCTAAACCCAGTGTTCCTCAATTTTTCATGGTAGGTGAAGTCCCTTGAAAAGTAAAACCTCTCTGATGGACCCCAGGGTTGATCTCTATTATTTTTATTATAATGTTTCTTGAATGTTGTAAAACCATACATAAATGCCTTATACATACAGTTTTTTATTATTTTAAATCAAAACAAATAAATGAAACACAAACAGAATTGAAAAACCAATAAAACTCAGGATGACCACACTAATTTGAGTGGTGACTAGAATTAAATTTCCTCTCCCCCTGTGACCATCCTACTACCTGCTGCCCAGCAGCTAAGTGTGCAGCCTGCCTTCGCTGTCTCGTGTGCGGTCCAGCCCTTCTGCCCTCTCACACACAAGGTGGCCGTCCGAACGAAGTAGAAGATGCTCACATTCCAATTTTTTTTAGATTATCATCAAAATAGAAACACAGTCCTGGCCAGTGTGGCTCAGTTGGTTGGAGCATTGTCCCGTACATTGAAAAGTCTCAGGATTCCAGTCAATGCACATGCCTGGGTTGTGGGTTCGGTCTCCAGTCGGGGTGCATACGAGAGGCAACTGATCAATGTTTCTCTCTCACATCCATGTTTCGCTCACCCAATCTCTCCCTCCCTTCCTTGTCATCAGTTACTGTTTCAGTTAAATGAGTCGATTCTAGAATAGGAGTATCCAAAGTGCGAGGGTGCTGGAATGGGGGCAAGCTCTGTCCAGGAGACTGTCCCGCAGGCCTGGTGGCGCACGTGCACCCCTGACTCTCGTTCACTTCCTGACTCTTCCCCAGGAAAAGCCTGTGGATCCCCTGGCTGTGACTGTACCCAGTAGCCCTCCGGGAGTACCCTGGCTTCCCAGGGGGATTTGCTGCTAAAAAGAGAGGATATGCTGACCAGCTCAGCCTCTGAATAGTTTAGTTCTCAGTCAAATGAACAAACTGGCAGTCTGGCTTGGGTGGTGTGAGTCCCTTGAGAAAGTGGACAATGTGAGTCTAACCCCACAGGCTTCACCACCTCTGGATGGAGGTAACTACTGACTGCTATTGACCAAATTAAACAAGATAGTGTTTGCAAGATAACCGTTATGCCTAAAGTACCCTCAGCAGGTGGGATATGGAGCAATCAGATGCCCACCCTACGAGAGGCGGGGTGGGGGAAACAGGACTGAGTTTATACCAATGCATTAATACGTAAATTTGCAGTAATCTCTAGTGCATTTTTAAAGGACCGGTTTTCTCTTTTAAGTAAACACAATGTGGTTGTTTTGTTTTGTTGTGTTTTTTCAGGGAGATTATACAGAACGGAGAAGTACTTCAGCAGCCCCTGGTTTCTAATGTGAAGCTTCAGTGGCTGCCACCTCTGCATCCCTTCTACTTGTCCTGGCGAGCACTCTCCAAAGTTGGAAGTAATTTCCAAAGGGTCTAGAACACATTTAAGAATCCTGGGCAAAAATACTCATTGAGCCATAATGTTTATGTGGCTCCTGACAACAAGAAACATCCCTCTCACATCAACAGTGATGCCATTTTTCTGTCGGCCATTTCTTGGAATTATTAGGGAACAGATGCAAAGATGAAGAATAAAGAATTTCCCTGATGAACTCGGTCCACTTGCAGTGAACCAAGACCTCTTTGTGTGGTTAATAACCACATTTTTTTCCTGAGCATTCTGACGCTATAATAATTATAGCACCTTAAAGTATCTAACTCTCCATAGGTCACAGGAATGTTGCTGTTTCAACTGTTGCCAAAGTTCTTTTCTAAGACACTTTCCAAGATTCCAAGGGGCACTTCAAAATGCACGGTAGGCCCATCTTTCCCTGCATTTTTTTGCATAGAAGCACCAATCTGCTTGAAACATCACACACATTCTGGCCAAGTGAGTTTGAGCCCTTATCATTGTTTTTCACAGAGCAAATTAAATAGAAGTCAGAAAGGACTAGCTTCCTTCTACTTGGAGAGCACTGGAACCCATCCCTGGTGGTTCCCACCCTAGGGCTCTATGCAAAGTGTTTGTAAGGTAAGCTGTCAACTCATTCCTATTTTTATTATTGGACTGGCAGCACGTGCTCTGAAATGAAATGAGCCGAGGGCAAATAACAGAAGCATGCATGCACATGTACATACACACACACGCACACATGGAAAAGGAAAAGTAATCCCACCTCTCTTGGGCTCACTGTGGTTGAAACCCCCCATCTATTGTGTTCCTAGTCATATCCAAGTGCCAAATGATAAGATGCACCTGTTTTAGAGGCTGATGAGAACTGCTGGGGAGACTCAGATATGAACATCACACAGGCAATTCAAATACGAACCGAGCACACTTAGTATCCTATATAGAAAGTTGAATGGAGATAACAAGAGGTCAAGAGGGCTTTGAGAGTTCACCAACATTGTTGGTTCTGTAAATTCATTATCTCTGAGGCATGAAGCCAATATCAGATCACTCTGGTAAGACCCATATTTCTTCTATGATCTCACTGACCCAGGGAATGAACAGATGATCATAGGAAACAGACATGTGGTCAAATAATTAAGATACACCATAGTAAGAACTCCAAGAGAAGTGCGTGCAACGTCCTGTGGGAGGAGAGAGGACAGAGCAGCGAGTGGCGAGTGGAGAGGGAGGTGGAACATGGTGAGCACCTGATTAACATTGTTTCATGAAATGAATGTTGCGTGAGTTGACATCCTAGCTGGGCTTTACAGGGTGACTAGGAGTTGGGTGGGCAGAAAAGAGGAGACACTGCACTTAAAAGGGAGGACCCGATTTGAGAAAAGGCCACCACCTTATACTTGCATGATTCTGAGTAATGATGGCGGTAAAATATCAGAGTCATAGAGGTTGGAGGAGTTTAAACATTACCTAACCCACCCTCTGATTGTACATGCGGACCAGAGAGGATGAAGAGATTGCTCAACTTTTGAGGATCTGGAATTTCAAATCTCATGCTGAAAGAGGTGAAAAAGAGGAAAGAATCAAGTATTTATCCTGTTTTTATTATGCAAACCACACCTCAGGCATATCTATCAGCCAATTGCAATACATAGATCTTGGTTAGATACTGATCTGAACAAAATATAAGGAAAAACTTCAGGAAAATCTGACTCTGACTTTAATATTTGATGGTATTAAAGGATTATTAATTCTTGGGGTGATACTGACATTTGGCTATGTTTACAGGAAAGAGTCTCATCTCTTTGACATATATGCTAAGATATTTAAAGATGAAAAGATGTGATATCTGTTATTTGCTTTGAATAATCCAGTGTGGGACAAGAGGAGAAATTTAGACAAAACGAATTTTGCCACAAGCTAATAACTGCTGAAGATGAGTGTACAGGGTTTATCCAACAACTTTCTCTGCTTTTGTACAATATATGTTTACAGTTTTCCACTATAAAAAGCTAAACAAACAGAAGCCTGCCTAACCAGTCAATTTATCTCATCTTATTCCTAGGGATTTTTCCTCTAGAACTTACTACCACCCAAATTTGTATCCAGAACTGGAATAGTTGGAGTTCAAGCCTCACTCTCTGCGACTTAAAGAGTAATGATGAAATAACGCGGGGAGTGTTTAGGACTGCCGCATGCTCTGAGTGCTTTGCCTGTGTCAGCTTATTCAACCCTCACAACTCCATGAGGTAATTAATTATTATATGACCCCCCTTTCACGGATGCAAAAAAATGACACAGGTTAGTAACTCACCCAAGGCCTCAACGTAGAAAATGGCTGGTAAATGTCTGGATCCAGAGTCTATGCTCTTGACCAGCAAGCAGGGTGCTTCCCAGTGATGTGCCCTGTGGAGGGAAAACTCTGTGGACTTTAGTTACGTGTTGTATCGCTCCTCTTTTTCTGTGTAACAAGCCACCCCAAACCTAGTGGCTTAAAACAACACTATCTATCATATTCCACAATTCTGTGGGTGGGCTGGGCATTTCTGTGTTTGACCTGGGCTAGCCAGGAGGCTGCATTCAGCTGGAGGGTCGGCTGGTTCTCATCTCTA
>PVJI01027010.1:0-18243 GCA_004026765.1 Micronycteris hirsuta
TGTGCTTGTGTTTTCAGCCTTGTCTCAGCCTCCTCTTTTCTACCCTAAACTAGTTACTCATGGCTTTTGCTCCCAAGCACATTTTTTCCTGCTTGGTAATTCCTTTCTTACCCGGTGACCTGCATGCAGCCTCCAGGAAGCCCTCTAAGCCCAAACATGCTCCCCGTGATCGCCTCACCCTCCTCCCTCCCTCACACCTGGGACTGTTGCCTGCCTGCAATGATCCTAATCCGCTGTAGATGCTCAGGTAGTTCTCATGAGGTCTTTTACATTGAGGTTCACTCTCCTGTTACATTTCTTCTTTCTCTGTCTGTGTTTACACCATTTCTTCTACTTGAAAAATGGGAGCCTTGCTGGTAGAAAACTGTGGAATTTGGGGTATCTATGCTGTGCAGAGCCCATTAATGCATTTACCGACATTGGGTCCAGAATAATATTAACAGCAACAATAATAAGGCTGTCAAAAAGAAAATACTGAGACCAAACACATCCATCCTTCTTCCTTTATGATTCACCATGGAAGAAATACATGTAGAAACAGGATATTCTTCAGAGGAAGGGCTAAACTTGGTTCCTGGTATATTTAGCACTAGTGATTCTAAATAAGAGTGCATTAAGCAAAGGAATTTTAATTGTTTTCTTTCAAAAGAGAACAAGTTTTCGAGTAGCAGTTTGACCTGCATACAGAAATGTGTCTGTGCATTATAGTGTATAAGTTTATGTGATTTAAGGCATGTAAAAGTGAGAGTTGATTGCTTTTTGTTGTTTTTAAATGAATACAGCAGGTCCTCGAATAATGTCATTTTGTTCACATTGTTTGACTAACATTGATGAGATGCTGTAGGAACTTAACTCATGTCAATTAGCCTATGGTAAAACAGGTTTCGTTATTTGTAGTTTTGCTTAAAGTTGCAGAATCTATCAATGACATTAAGTGAGGACTCATTGTATGCTCTTTTAAAATGGTACTTTCAGGCCCTGGCCAGGTAGCTCAGTTGGTTAGAGCATCATCCCAATATGCCAAGGCTGCAGGTTCAATCCCTGGTCAGGGCACATATACGAATCAACCCATGAATGCATAAATAAGTGGAAAAACAAGCCAATGTGTGTGTGCACATGTCTTTCTCCCTTCCTCTTTCTCTCTAAAGTCAATAAATAAAATTTTAATAAGTAAGTGTTTTCATTGTACCATTAATTTATTTATTTTTTATAAGAACAGGTCTTTTTTTAAGGTTTTATTTATTTTTTTAAGATTTTATTTCTATTTATTTTTTAGAGAGAGGGGAAGGGAGAAAGGGAGAGAAACAGCAATGTATGGTTGCCTCTCACATGGCCCTCATGGATACCTGGCCCGCAACCCAGGCATGTACCCTGACTGGGAATCGAACCAGGACCTTTTGGTTCCCAGCCTGTGCTCAATCCACTGAGCTACACCAACCAGGACAAGATTTTATTTATTTATTTTTAGAGAAAGGGGAAGGGAGGGAGAAAGAGAGGAAGAGAAACATCAATGTGTGATTATCTCTCGTGCGCCCCCTATTGGGGACCTGGCCTGCACCCCAGGCATGTGCCTTGACTGGGAATCAAACCAGCGACCCTTTGGTTTGCAGACCGGCGCTCAATCCACTGAGCTACAGCAGCCAGGACGCCATTAATTTAATAACAGTTCTAAATTTTTTTTAAGGAAGTTAGAAAATTTGATAATTTTTAAGATTACCAACTGGAAAAACATTTACTATATCATTTAATTTTTAAAAACTACAAATTATATCTGATTTTCTTTTTAAAATTCCACATGAAGAATTAAAAGAGAACTTTCATAAGAAATTTAAATAATATGTTTGGGTTCTGTAACTATAGGTGATTTTCTTTTTTGGTCTTCCCATTTTTTCTTTATTGTTCTAGGATGTTATTTGTGCAATAAATAAAACTCAGTGAGCCCCGGCCCCATAGCCCCATTGGTTAGAGCATCGTCTCAAAATGCCACGTCGCAGGTTCTATCCCAGGTCAGGACAGATACAGGAAGCAACCAGTGAATATATAAATAAGTGGAACAACAAATTGATGTTTCTCTCTCTCTCCCTTTCTCTATGTAAAACCAATAAAAATTTAAAATTTTAGCCCGGCTGGTGTAGCTCAGTGGATTGAGCGCGGGCTGGGAACCAGAGGGTCCCGGTTCGATTCCCAGTCGGGGCACATGCCTGGGTTGCGGGCCAGGTCCCCAGTGAGGACCATGTGAGAGGCAACCATACATTGCTCTTTCTCCCTTCCTTCTCCTCTCTCTGAAAATAAATAAATAAAATCTTTAAAAAAAAAAAAAATTTAAAATTTTAAAAATTCAGCGATGGGAGGGAAAGCTTCAGATTTATTATAATTTACGGTGTATCTCAAGACCTCTCTGCCCTGGCTGGTGTAGCTCAGTGGATTGAGCGCAGGCTGTGAACCAAAGGGTCATCAGTTCGATTCCCAGTCAGGGCACATGCCTGGGTTGCGGGCCAGGTCCCCAGTGGGGGCCACATGAAAGGCAACCACACACTGCTGTTTCTCTCCCTCTCTTTCTCCCTCCCTCCCCTTCTGTCTAAAAATAAATAAGTAAAATCTTAAAAAAAAAAAAAAAAAAAAAAGACTTCTCTGACTCTGGAGAAGACCCTGCGTGCCTTTGCTGTTTCCAGTAGTTGCTTTTAACCTCCGAGCAGCCTGTGAGGGTAGGAAGGGGTGGAGATCACTGGGGCTCCTGCCTCAGCACATGAGGTCAGAATATCGTTAATCCTGCAAATGACACTTTCAGAATGACGCCGTCCAAAGGCTAGGATTTGTAGATGTCTCAAAACACTATCCATTCCAGACATCTCGGGATGCAGTATTAACAGAGTGCTTAAGAGCAGCTCTGGAGTTTACTGTTAGGTGCACTTGAGGTTGAGTCCCAGTTTTGTCAAGTACCTGATGTAACTTGAGCAAGTCACTTAACTTCTTTGAGCTTATGTTTATTTGTGTAAATTTATGTATAAAATGGGAAAATTTATGAAATCTATCTCACGGAGCTGTAACAAGGATTAATATGGTAAATCTCGCAAGAATGTTTAGTGAATGCCCAGTAAATGAAGCTCTTTTCATCCTGCTTGATTTTACTGACTTTCTACTCTGGAGCTTTGCTAGAGGTATTTTTGGGCACCTCCCATTTAATTAATTAATTAGGTTATTTTGCATCCACGGATGAGAGAAGAGTTACCAGCTCAATTTCTGTGTGCTGTGCGCATGTGCAATTGGCTGACACGACCATCTGCTCCCTCCATAGAAGGTGCCCTTTCTTTCCCACGGCTGCTCACTGAAGTAACCTTCTCCTCCTACATTGCAGATATATGTCATTGACAGTGCAGACAGAAAAAGATTTGAAGAGACGGGTCAGGTAAATGATTCTTCTGTTGAACTATTTCACAAATAACTGGGTATTCATTAATATGCCTTGAAAATGTATGAGAGAGAGAGGGGGGTTTTTTGGTTTGTTTTTTGTTCAATCTTTGCAGTTTAAACAAGACAGTCATTTTGGCAAGCAAGCCGAAATACCAGTTGCCTAAAACGAAATTAGTTCAGAATTCTTTAAACAGTGTTTTTGAGTAAAGCCTTTTAGTTTTAATCAAATTGAATAAACAAGGTATAAGCAAACGGGACTTACCACCACACCCTAAAGTTCTCCAGGTTTCTCCCCAGGACATGTAGGAATGAACCTAGAGGAACAATTCACTTATTATTTCTATATACATTTTTCAGTGTCAGCTTAGTTGATCCAAGGGCAACTTTAACAAATTCAAAGGGATGGGAGGGAATGTGCAAGCCAAGACTAAGCTGCTCTGGTTTCCAAGCCAGGAGATAGGTATACTTTGAACCCAAATACGGCTTCAAATGCAGAGTCCATGTCAACATGATTACACAGGGCCATTTGTGTACACAGTTTTAAATAGACGAGCCGTGGAATCGACCATTTACTGGGTACACTGATAAGGAGGGAGTAGAGTGGGCCTCTTTGGAGAAGCATGATTATATTTTATGGTAGAGTCCTTGGCTTGTGTCCTAAGCTACCACAGGTGGCCTTCCAAATGTAGCAGTCCCCACATTTATGTTCCTTTTTCCTGGAAATTAGTTTGAGAACTCTCCAGACTCTTGGAGAAAACCCCGTATACCTTGATTTCTGGATCATCCCTCATGTGAACTAATGCTAAACATGAGCTTGAAGATGAGGGTGTCGGGTAACTTTCTGCCTCTTGAGCCATCCAGTTCTCTCTGATGGCCCAAGTTTCTTAAGTAGAGTTAAAATGTGGATTGAATGAGGGGAGGTGGGTCCTTGTATTTAGGTAAGTACACACCCTCTCCTACACTGATTGCAGGCAGAATCAACATTCAGTTTAGACCGCAACGAATAGCCCAAAAGTCAGAGACCTTGCCAGATGGACTAACACAGGTGCTTTAGAATATGGGTTTGATCAAGTATAATGCATGTACAGGTTTTGTAGACAAAGATTGATGAAGTAGAATTATAGCCTTTAAAGCAATTGTCATCTTCAGTTTATATTTTAAAATATGTGTGTATATATACATATATTCATTGAAAGTTATTTGCAGTTAACAACCTTCGCTAAGTTTTAAGTTTCTCACCACAACTTGCGTTCTCCCTTGAACAGTGTTTCTCAGATGTGCTTTATGAATGCCTATAGCAGAACTACTGCAGGGGAGCTAGTTAAAAATGCAAATTCCTGGGCCCACGCTCAGACTTCCCAAAGTCTGCGTCCCTGGGGTAGGCCCAGCACTCTGCCAGGGGGTTCTTCCGCAGGCTCAGGTTTGAGAACCACTGCTCTTGGAAGTTGCTAATAGATCAGCATAACTGTTTTGTTTTTTCCTCATTAGAAGTGAATGGTTAAATATCATAGCTTTTGTCCTTTCCTCCCCATGCATTCTCAAAATGATCCAGGAACTAGCTGAATTACTAGAGGAAGAAAAGCTGAATTGCGTTCCGGTGCTCATCTTTGCTAATAAGCAGGATTTGCTCACCGCGGCCCCCGCCTCCGAAATCGCAGAAGGACTGAACTTGCACACCATCCGAGACCGAGTCTGGCAGATCCAGTCTTGCTCAGCTCTCACAGGAGAGGGCGTTCAGGTGAGATGCCCAGAAGGCTTGGTCACGTGGCAACACAGCAGCCAACCAGGGTAGTCTGTCTCATTGGTTGGGCTGCGCTAGGTAGGAGACATGAAACAGTTAGCCTTTGATGGGCAGAGGAACAATCCGGATGTGAAGCGCATGGAGAGTTTAGTTCTTTTCACTTAGCAACCAACATGATATCAACAGCTGTTTTAGGAAAGAGAACCCACCCCACACAAGCACACACTGCCAGGTTGGGTAGGAGGCCAGAACAGAAGACTGAGAGGGTGCTGCTAACTCTGGGAGTCTTTGCTGATTAGGTCAGGGGCTTTGGGTTGTATCTCATTTTGTGGGTGCTAAATACACGTACTCCCAAAGTAACAGGGCCGTCAACCATGGTGCACACTGGTTACCCCATAGCAGTGTTTTGTTTTTGCCTGTCGGCCATCTCCACGGTTTTCGGAGTCGGTGTGTTTCGGCTACTTCCGTTTGGTTTCCCACTGGGGCTTTGCTGACAGAAGGCCCCACATTTTAAACTGAGGAACTATATACAGAGGAAGAGCAGCTCCCCTCCGTTTGATATTTATTTATGGCAGAAAACAGTTGTGCATCCGAGACAACTGGGAGGCTCTGTCCTCAAAGAATGATACACAGGTTCAGCTGATGCGTCTTTCCGAGCAGACGCAAACCAGGTGACACTTGGGGTCAGCCCTCCAGGACTACTTCGCTACTCCAAAGCCCCCAGTGTGCTCCACACACCTCACCTAACACCTGGTGGACCTGCCAGAGAAGCGACACGGTGCTGTGAGAATCGGACAGTACTTGCTAGGTAGCTGTGGGGCATTAACAGCATCTAGAGAAGTGGTATCCTCCCTCGTTGCCAGATGGCATGTCTCTGATGGCATGACCAGTTCGCCTTTCTCGGAATTTGGGGTGTTGGGGTACGAGCCTGCCGTTTGATTCTCAACCGTTGTCCTGCCGCCTCTTTCCACTTCCTTTCTAATGCTCTCCTTCCCTCTCCCAAGACATTTGACATTGATTTGTCTTAACACTGCCTGACTGCTTTTATTTCAAGAAAAATAGTCACGTTCTAGAATTATCTCACTTGTTCCATCTGTTTGCTGCTTGGTTTTTTTCTTTTTGTTACACAAACAACCAGGGCCTATTTCTGTGCTTGGCCTTTAGATCCGAGAGCAGACCTGTCAGCACGAGACAGGCAGCCCCTCCTGGACAGTCCTCGTACCTGCGCCGCCCCCCACACTCTTCGTGCAGGTGTTGGAGGGGGGCTCCGAGGTAGCCAGAGGCTGCCCAGCCACCTCTGCAGGGTGGATGCTGGAGCTCCGTGGGCCTCTCTGTGAGGTTCAGGTTCAGGGAGGGGGCAGGCGTTATCTTATTTATTTCCTTCCTTCCTTTCTGCCTTCCTAAACTCTGGTTATAAAAGTAAAGTAATATATTCTCCTTGTTAATCATATGAAAGTATATAAAATTCAAAACTGTAAAGTTTGATCCTCTCCCCGATCCCACTTGACGGAGGAACTAAGTGTCATTAGTAGTTTCATACTTCTTAAGTCTCCTCTATAAAATTATACTCTATGATTATAGACCTATCAGGTTTCGAATTAACTGCATTTTTCAGCTTAATTTAGGCTGACCCGACAAGTGTACTATTGTTACAGAGCAGGGCAGGGACACCCAACGATACCCCAACCCCGCACCAGGTTCGTTATGCCCGCCACCAATGGAAAGACGTCTCTTGATGCCAGAGACTAGTGAAAAGAAAAGGAATTATTTATTTACAAGTTATACAGGCTTGGAGTAATGACTTAAGGTCTCCTTTAAAATACTAAAGTTCTCTGGAATACCCACAAACACACAGACCTTCCTTCTCCCCTCTGCCCAGTCCAGGGTACCGTATCTCAGGAAAAAAGAAATCTGTGATTCAGGCAGCCGCTCGGTTCCGACACCGTCTGCTGTGTCACCACCGCCATCTTCAGTTAATCCAAAACCATGTGGCACCTTCTCATGGCCCACCAGCAAGAGTCCTTTCACTCCTTTTCTTCCAGGCAAAGTCTCCCCCGCTTCCTAGGTCGTGTGGCAAAGGGAGCCACCCAAAGCCACGTGGTCCTTTCTGTCTCTCAGGCCGAGGGGTCCCTACTCCTCCAAAGCCTCATGGTCCAGAGCCCTTCCTGCAGCGTCTCTCCTGCATTCTTTCGAACTGCTAAGAGAGAGCTCTGCATCACTGCTACATCTTGCTTCCCAGCTTCCTAAGCTGCGTGGCAAAGGGAGCCCCAAAGCCGCGTATTCCAGAGCAAGAGAGAGAGCGAGAGAGAGAGAAAGCGCCTGTCTCTCAGGCGGAGGGGTCCCCACTCCTACCCTTCGTGGTCCAGAGAGAGAGAGAAAGCGCCTGTCTCTCAGGCGGAGGGGTCCCCACTCCTACCCTTCGTGGTCCAGAGAGAGAGGGAGAGAGAGAGAGTTATGGCTTCCGTGCCTGGGTTTAAATACCCGCACCAATCTTCCTCTGCAGCCCCATTTCCGACTCCTCCTTCAATCGGCTACACCTGCCAGCACTTCATCTTCTTCCAGGTTTATTGGGCTGCCATGTTAACTGTGGGCAGGTGTGGCCCCATGGCACAGAGCCAATCATCTCCAAGCTTTCAAGCAGGCACTGTGTCCAGGGGGAGTTGCCTCTCAGTTACCTCTTGGGTGGAAGTAACTTCCATCCCCCTGGCTCAAAGCAGCTTTACAGCTCTTTAACATATCTATGAAACCAGTTAAAGGTTATAGATATGCTAAATGACCATGCCAGAGGTTATTTGCAAAGCTGCTATTATGCAAAACAGCTCTGAATGGCCCTGCTCCAGGAGTCCCATCCCCTGCCAGTTCAGACTTGCGGAGGTGAGGACATCTTACATATATTTCTAATATTTCCTGGACACCTTGAGTTCTGGACCCCATTACAAATCCTCATTTGGGCCCCCCACCTTGGCTGCACCCTGTTACACTATTCTCCAGGATGTTTTTGAATAGGTAAAATAATAATTTTATTTAGCTTCTCACTTTTTAAAAAAAAAGTCAAGTTTTGCCTTTGGTATTTCCCTTGGTGGTGCGTAAGATGGCCTTCCTGAGGCCTGAGGTTAGCGTAGTACGAATGAAGCTTTCTGGGGCTTGTACAAACCACTTCTGCTGGAGGACCCTGCCCGTCTCCATGGTTTAGAACACATGTAGTGAGTCGAGAGCATCTCGAGGTTGGGGGCTCTAAAGGTGGTACTAAAGAAAATAAACACATTTTGTGTGCCTACCTCTAAGGAAGTGGGAATCGGCAGCTCTGTAATCTTTTCCAACTTGGCCAGAGTGTTGAAAAGAAGGAGAAAAGCGAAGCCGGAATTAACAGTGAGGTTCTTGTTCCTTCAGCCAGCCTTAGGGATTGCAAAGCAAGGACTGCAGTTACCTAAAATCAATCGGAGTTGTGGCCTGGAAGTCCAGGGTACTTCTTCCTCTTCTTCCCCAGAGCCTGGAGGTTGGGAGGGAGCTCTAGTCTTTGTCTTCCCAGTCCCCACCCTGCCCCGTCCTATCAGGGGGAGGTCACAGGAATCCAGCTCTTGTCGTGGCTCTGAAACCTCCCTGGAAGTGGCGTTCCCTTTGAGTCACAGGATCTTTACACCGAAAAAGAGGCAGTGAGCCATCAGACAGTTACAGAGTTGGAGAGCGCTTTAAAACTCAGTTTAGATCAAGTGAGACAACCATGTATGCTTTGATTTTGTGAATTTCTTAGATCAGGGACATTCAGCAACCAGATTCACAGGAAATTTTGTCAAGAGAGATCTAACAAAGAACTGTGAGCAAAAAAAAAAAATAAAAAGGAATGATTTTATATGGAGGAGAAATAGTTTGAAGGTCACTTAATTAGTTTAGTGATAGTACCACGGTGTATAGAATTGGGTAGTTAAGACTGGGATTTCAAGGTTAATGAGATTAGATTATGGTTAATAGAATGATATAAATTTAGAGAATTTAACCATTATTTGAAATGAGTTATTTAATAAAAATGTTAATTAAGAAGGGAATCTGCTGTCTATTGTCCTTTAATGGTAACCTTTGGGGACTGGGGAAAGGTCGTGGAGTTTCCCGTGGAAACACTTCCCTGTGAGGCAGTGACTGACCCCGTCCCTTTCTCAGGTGAGGCCTCCGACCTAAGCCCTTGCCCACTCAGCCGGTGTCCTGGCTTTCACTTTAAAAAGAGTCACTTAGGCCCGGCTGGCGTAGCTCAGTGGATTGAGCACGGGCTAAGAACCAAAGGGTCCTGGTTCGATTCCCCGTCGGGGCACATGCCTGGGTTGTAGGCCGGGTCCCCAGTGAGGGCCATGAGAGAGGCAACCACGCATTGCTGTTTCTCTCCCTCTCTGTCTCCCTCCCTTCCCCTCTCTCTAAAAATAAATAAATAAAATCTTTAAAAAAAAAAAAGAGTCACTTAAGAGGAATTGTTTTCCTTCACTGCCCAGTTCAAGTGCAGGCCTTTAACGATTCTTATTAATTAAGCTTGTAAGTATTCCTAAAAATTAAAGACTTCACTAGAAAAATGTCCATAAGATCACTTTCAGACATGGATACTGTATAATAATTACTAAAATTCCCTAAGTTCTTATTTCGTCCTCCCTCTCCGCCCTCCCCACCCGCTGCCCTGTGAGAGCTGGGCAGTGATGAGCAAAGCTGGTAAAATGACCAGGCATTAAATGGGTCAAATACGTCTGCCATCACAGCTCTAATGACCCTGAAAGAAAAAATGTGCAAAGGTTAAAAAAATTATAAAGACCTGGATTTTCTGTTACAGGTTCAGGTATTTAAAGACAGTGTCTCTCTGTTTTGTGTGTGTGTGTGTGTGTGTGTGTGTGTGTGTGTGTGTGTGTGTGTGTTTCATTAGAATTGTGTTTGAGAGACCTGTCTTACACTACTAACGAATGCCCTCCAGTGAGTGAGGTGGGCCGGCTGGGCGGTGAGCTGCGCTTCTGGACCCTCTGGGCGGGTGCCTCGCTTCCCCCGTAGCTGAGGTGCTGTAAGGTTGTGGAAGTTAGTGGTGGGGGAAGTTACCAGGGCTGTGGGATGGATTTCAGGTTCTTTCTTGTTCTGCCGGATGTTCTGAAGGCAAGTGTGTGCCATCTTTACAAGGACAGGCAGTCCCATGCATTGTTCAACAGCCCCTGTGCTGGGTGTGGAAACTGGCTTTTGAGGGCTTCCCGGGAGTTCAGACTGGTCTTTCTTTGCCCGATGGATGGTGACCAGGAGGCCAGCCCGCCGTGTCCTTAGAGCAGGTTTTCATGGGAAGCTGCCAAGAGCAGAGCGCAGGTGAAGGGCACGAGAAGCTGACGGAGAGCGTCCATCTCGGAAAGCCCGGCCGGCTAGGAGGCCCAGCGTCCAGAGGAGTGATCAGGAGAGACCCAGTTATGTCAAGCAGAGGAAGGCAGAAAGAGGAGAAACTGAAAAATGTCTGGGAGGGAGAACCTGCAGCCCTGTAGCCAGACTGCCTCACAGCCGAGGCGGCTGCCTCCCTCTGCGCCCTTGGGGCCGGGCCAGGGTTGGCAGGGCCTCGCCTAGTGTGTACCAGCCAGCCCCGGGGCTCTCTCGTCTTCTTTTCCCGGGGTGTCTAGAAAATCGTGAACAAAGGATCTGGCTTACATCTCTTCCACCTTACAGACCTGAATTTGAACCCTAGACCACGGCTGTCCTTTGCTGTTGTAGTGTCAGGTGTTTGAAGACATTGTCTCTCTAAAACATCGTGTGCGCATGTGTGTATTTAATTAAAATTGTACTGCAATAGAATTTCCTTTCGTTGCAGAGATCAGCAGTTTAACTTGGTCTCTAGCCTTAGTCATAACAGATACTTGCCTACACCAGTAGCTTTGCACTGGCAGAAAGTTCTCCTGGGGACTCCTCTCCACACCCCCACCTCATGCTCACCTTTTCTTTTCGCATCTCTCCCACATTCCCTGTCTTCCTTCTCTAAACAGGAGCAGTAGTCCAGCTCATAGTAGACTCCCTAGCAGTTGGAGCCCCGGTGTGTGAGCTGGGCGTCAGTGCACCTTGCCGACGAACACTGAACGTTTGCTGGCCGGCCTCTTGTATTTATTCCTTTGCCTTGGTGTGGGGGCCTTTTCCCTTAATATACCAACAGAACTTCGGTATTTTTAAAAGTGACATTTACCACTTCTTTCCAGGCCTGGCATCAGTTATTTTTGACTCCAAGTGTACATGGAACTGCTTATCTGCAAGTCAGACCTCAGGTTTATTTTTAAAATTTCAAACCTCTCTATAGACTAAGAAAGCAAGCTCCGGGACGTGAGAGTTTGCTACCTCTCTGGTACAGTGCCCTTTGTCACCAGAAAAAGATATTAATAGCAAGCAATATTTTATGTATGCGGCATCCAGCTGCTCCTTGACCCCAGGGACCCAGTGGCACAATGGTATAGGCTGCATGGCTCAGCAAGGGCCTGAGCTCCTCCCCGTCTTAAAGCAGTCACTGATGTGACAATCACTGATGTGACATGTGGTCCTCCTCGTGGCATTGAAAACCAGGCCTACCCCAGCCATGGCTGCCACTGCATTGTCCTTCCCACTAGTGAGCAGTGATGGATGCATCGAAGAATGATCAAATTAAAAGGAGCAGTGCCATCAGAGCACACTCTTCCCACAGAAGGGGGCACCGTGCCTTTAATCCTGGACCATTGAGACCTGTGATGAGTAGGTCATATCAGGAGCGATGTCGTGACATGGCAAAATTTGTTTCCTCTCCACAAGGCCAAACAAAGCTCAGTGTTTGAGATCCAGTGTCTCTCTTTAGTCTCCATTATTGAATTGAAGCCAATCAATTTAAATTCCGTCTCCACAAGGTTGGTGGGGGGAGGCGTGGTCGGGGGAGAAAGGGGAGGGCCGCCCAGGCTGTACGATTGCCATCCCCGTGACGAAGATCAGACGTGCAGAAATTTGGTCAGACCAGTTTTTAACAATAAAGGTTCAACCATTAAACAAACCTATGAGTTCATTTCCTTCTTTGTAGGCAGAGCAGTCACCTTCCAAGTAACTGATCACCTTTTCTCAGTTGTCTGTTTTACAAAAACAAAGCCTTGCCAAATGAAGGCAAGAATGATGTGGAGCACTGATTTAAACATGAGGAGCAGAAGGTCCCACCTCTTGCTATGATGTCTCTAAACGTAGAGTTTTCACTGGAGGTGGGAGTCTTGGTGGAAGGTAAATATGCAGCTTCCACACACAGAGATACCTGGCAGCCCAGGAATCTTGAGTTAAGTGGCCAAAAATAGCCTCTGGCACCTTCAGAGCTGCAGCCATCTATGCAGGGGCTTGGCCTCGGGCTACCCCGTCTCATGACCCTATTGTCAGTTGGGAGTCCTGAGGAAGAAACTACTGGAATTGTTTCTCTCTAAGCTTCAGGCAGCACTCCTCCCTCCAGCACCTCCCCACATTCACCGAGGAATGGTCAGTGGAAGAGGTAGACTGTGCGGGCTCACATCCCTCCTCTGCCACGTACTGTTCTGTGCTCCTGTGTTTTCACGTAGAAATTATAGTGCCTACCTCACAGAGTTGTCACAAGGATTAATTAAAAAGATGTAGTCCTGGCTGGTGTGACTCGGTTGGATGTCATCCCATAGACCAAAAGGTCACAGGTTCGATTCCCAGTCAGGGCACATACCCAGGTTGCAGGTTTGGTCCCCGGTCAGGATGTGTAGGAGAAGACAACCAATTGATGTTTTTCTCTCTTTTTCCTTCTCTCTTTCTCCCTCTCTCCCTTCCTCTCTCTTTAAAAGCAGTGGGGAAAAAAAAGTCCTCAGGTGATGATAAAAAAATGTTTTTAAGATAAAAATTGTTTACTGTAGGCCAGACACCATGTTACTGTTGAAACAATTTCAGGCTAGCCTGACATGGACCCTCCCCTCAGGAATCTTGGACAACGCTATTATCTTTCCTTTCCCGTGGGCAACTTGACATAGCTTGTCCCTGATGTGATTGGAGAGGTATTATCCCCATTGACTATGGCCTCCCCGACAGCCCACCTCCAGCTGAGGTTCTCCTCTAGGTAACAACAGGAAGGGTCCAGCTCCCCACCCCCAAACACTTCAGGGCTGAGCAGCCACAGGGCTTGGCCCCTATAAAATCTCCCTGTGCTTCTCACACAACTTCAAGTTGCTGGCGGCAGCTGCAGAGGCTCAGGCCCGCAGGACAGCTGGTGGGTGCTGGCCTCCGAGCGCCCTCTGTTGGCAGCACTGTGGCTAGAAGGGCTTTGCCACCGCTGGCCCTCACAGACATCTGGAGGACACGGCTCCTCAGCAGGGCTCCCTGGTTAAATCCCCTCTGCCTCCATAACAGATACCCAGGAGAAAGCTGCCCCTCACCCTCCACATTCTGCTTCGGGTCCCTGCAGCTGAGTAAATATTTTTCCTATCTCCTTGGCTGCATTCATGTTCAGTTAGTTACATACGATAAAAGAACCCCCCTCTGTAATCAGCCATAAAACAAGGGGAAGAAAACATATTCATACAGTGTGGGAACACTGTTCCTGATTTCTCGGAGAAGCCGATTTGATAAAATACTGCAAGTCTCTACAGAGGAGAAACTCCCGAGGTGCGCACCTTTGCTGGTGTCGTCCGGGCTCCTGAAGCGGGAAAGTGCTACAGCAGCGCTGAGCCGCTCAGCTTAGAAGGCAAAGAGAGGCCGGTTATCGTATTCATCCCGCTTTCATTTGTAAAATCTTTTTTGTCTCCTGGCAGGTGATCATTTTTTTTCCCCTGGAAACCAATTAGTTACCAAAATTAAACATGCTTCTCTTTAAATTAATCCTTTTCATAAAATGGTCTTAAAATTGGCCTCAGCTTTTTCAAGTCGGTAGCTGACCCAGTTGTAACTGGAGAGGTATTCAGAGGCCGCCTTTCTCCCATCTCAGCATTCCTCCCCCTTGTCCTCGCTGCTGCCAGGTGCTGTCCACCAGCCCCGGCACATGCCCTGAGGTCAGCTCTGGAACGGCCATCAGATTCCCTGGCCCTCCTGCCCAAGTGTTCTGGTGGCAAGTGGCAGAGTTTTAATCACTGCCAACTCAGGTTATGGTCAGATGAGCCAGGAGATAGGATGCCTGCTGGTTGTTTTGCAGGGATGCATTGTTTATGGGATTAATGCTCCGAACGGCCAAGGGTGTCAGCTGATATTTATTACTTTAAGCTGGCTCAGCTGTTCAGGTTCAACCACTAGTCCATGGTCACAGGAGATGCGGGGCCTTTCATGTCATGTATGCCCTGAGATGTGCAAATGTGCCTGGGACCTCAGTAAGCTTGTGTCACAGATGCAGGGAAGGGGAATTTGTTGCAGGATCCTTCTTTGATTTTGTTCAGGGCTTCCAAGGGAACTCTGCACATGCCTGAAGGTCGGAGAGACTCTAGGGAAAGGGAGAGCATTCAGGGGTGGCTCCGAAGGGGGTTGAAAAGGAGGTCATCTCTGGCAGGCCTGGCAGCCGGGAGAAATCATGCCACCTGCCAAGTGGCTGTAGGCATTGTGTGGTTTTTACCTCTCTTCCTCTCCAGCCTTCTAAGAGAGGACACTTTCAAGGTCACTGTGCCTTTAAGGGGACCTTCTTCTCCCCAGTCCCTCTGCTTGCTAGCACTTAAAGCTACAAGAGTTAGGCCAGGCCCTTTGAAACCTGCCTGCAGTGCTGTCCGAAGCTAAATAAATGCACATTGCCTCAGTGTGTCTAGTAACACACACTGCAGTTGGTTTGTTTTTCCAAAAAGAAATTTAATTTAACCCAAGTGTACACTGCCACACTGTAAACACACCGGGGCAGCAGAAGGGCGGCTTATTGAATTTAATGCCCTAGCAAAGGTCAGCTTTTAGAAAAAGCCAAAAATGGCTGGAATCTTTCCTGATAGCTCCTCAATACGGCCTTGGATCCAGGCAAATGTGTTTATTTTTTCAGAGGGAGTTCCTGAGGACCCATCTCAAGTTTAGACACTGGACAGGTCCCCTCCCATCTCCCTCCTGTGCCCTCAGAGGCCTCTCTCCTCCTCCCCAGGAGGTCACTATCGCAGGTCACCCAGGTGGGCCCCTGCAGCCAGGAAACTCCCTGCAGCTAGTGGCTGGGGAGGGAGGAGCCCGGCCCCCACGCCCTCCTCTCCTGGGCTTGAGTGTGAGGTGCCTTTTTTAAAACTAACACTGCCTTTCTCTGCCCATTTCCCTCCAAGGATGGCATGAACTGGGTCTGCAAAAATGTCATCGCAAAGAAGAAATAAAATCTGGACGAATGGGAACGCACGAGTTTCGGGAGCTGAATTCTGTCCTGAAAAACACTAATTTGCTGCTTTCTGACCAAATGTTTTTCCATCTGTGTACAGCCACAGCTGTTTGAAGAGGGAACAACACAGTTTAAAAAGAATCCCCATTCCAGCAGTAGATTTAACTGATCTCTGAGGTTCAGTATCATTTTTCAAATAAAGGAATTATATTATTTCCTCTGCATAATTGAAATAGTATTAAATGTCTCAAAGCACATGATTAGAAAATGAGATCTTTTAAATGAGCAAGAGATTGCATTGCAGTTCAGACAATTCCAGTGGGCTTTTTTTTTTTCTTTCAAAAAGAGAAAGAAAAGAAAAAGAGGAAGAAGCAGCTTACGCTGTGTTCACTAATTTACTGACCTGTCCCTTACATTCTCCCCGTGGTTTTGAAAGCCCAGACGGTGTTTGCTAGTGCTGGGCAGTGATTTTTACCATCCGCTGAGCCAGGGCTGCACTCTGTTCACAGGGAAGTTGCTGGGGAGGAAGGGAAGGAAGAGCAGATGATTAAACCATCTTGTCATGCAGGTAGGAGAGACTGTGTATGTAATCCTCACCCTTTGGAGATGGGGTGGGGGTGGGAAGAGTCCTTTCCTGCAAGCAAGTCACCACATAAACACACCCCAGCCCCAGCCCCCAGCCAGCCACACAGGGAAGCAAATTCTTAACGACTTCTGACTGTAATGACATCTGGAATGTAAGGAGAGGTGGGAGGTTTAATTCCAGAAAAATTACAAGGTCCTTAGAAAGCCCTCACACCGAGGGCTCAGGCTAGCGCGAACAGGCTTTCTCCAGTTCAGTGGAGCAGGGAGCAGCCGACTCTGAGATTAGCTGGCTTCTCCGCGCAGTCCTATAGAAGGGATTTCTAAAGCTCAAAGAAGTCTGTGTTTAAATGACCACAATAGGCCGCTGCTATCAGATTTTTAAAATAAATGCTGCTGGACCATGAACCTGCTGCACTGAGCAAAGGCAGGCGGATCGATTCTGAGAGATCAATTTTTACAGTGCTGGCAACTTGGTGATGTGGGCCGCTTGTGGGCAGAGGGGGTTTGCTGCTGGGAAGAGCATGTGTGATTGCTGGGGCCATTCCCAGGGAAGCCGGAGTTACCCCGGCTGCTCGTCCCCACTGCCTCTCTCCAGCAAAATGTGTCCTCTGTTGATTGATGGGAGAGGACTAGCAAGAAACTTCTCCTGCCCCGTGTTGCAAAAAAGAGCTTGTTTCCCTGAGTTTTAAGAAATCCCCAGCTTCAAACATGAAAGCCGGCCAGAGCATCAGCCAGCTCCTGAATTGAACTCTGTTCTGGTGCCTGAGCTGAGGGGTTTTCAGAAAATGAATAAGAGACTGTCTCTGGGCTGGCTGGTGGGCCTCGGGAGACCACGGGAGGTAGCACTTCCCAAACCCACCCAGGCATGAGCGCAGAGCAGAGGGGCCACCGCAGCCCCACCTCACCCAGCTTTTCTGACTGGAGTTGTGCAGGTGAGGCTGACGCATGTCCAGTTTCAAAGGTGTTCTGGGATCAATGCAGACACGATAAGATGCCCCAGGGTTGCTGTGGACAGACCTGTAAGGACTTGTAAAACAAAAGAAGGTGAGGTTTTTTTTAAAACTGCTGAGCTAGCTGCTCCCTGCTACCTCCTCTTCTGGCTTCTCTCTCTTATCCAAGCGCCTCTCTCACTTTGAACAGAGGCAAACAGAATTACAAGAAACCGAAACCCCCACCCTGTTGGGCTGAGAATGTGGCTGGAGCACCTGAAGATGGGTTTCCCTCCAAACGGTGCCCGGGACGCAGACCGAGGGGCAAGATGCCTGCTCAGAGATGTGTGATTTTGGAACGTGATACGGAACTTTGAGTCTGGCAGTGCATGGTCAGTCTGTAAAATACTTTTGCTCTTTACCACCAACTTAGGGAACTAAGAGTCCTTAGTTTGAAAGAGCCCTTCCCAGGCCTCAGCCAGCAGGCGGAAGCCTCTCGCCCTGCTCTGATAACAGCCTCTGTGAATGTTCAGATGGGCTTTCCAGCTAACGACACAGTGACATGGTGGCTGTCACAAGCTTTCGTCTTTCCTTGGAGCCCTGCTGAACCCCCCAGGGGGCTCACGGGGTAGATGAGAGAAGCCTGGAAAATGCCGACTTTGAAAGCTCCCATTTGTAAAAACAAAATGCTTCTGAAGTCCCCTTTCCTCTCCCCTGTCACACCGCCACCCCCTGTGGCCATGACCAGAAGACAGAATTTGAAGCTAGAAATGGAATACCTGGTTTCCCATCCTCCCACCCCCAGCCAGTCCGGGTGAGACCCGCTCTGTGCATCTGAACGTGGTGGGGGCAGGGGTCGGCTGGGGGCTGGAGGGCCAGGCAAGGCCTGGGCAGGGGCCCCTGGCTGTGTACTCAAACCAGTTGTGAGAAAAACTCCCTCCCTCCCCTCCTCTCGACCTTCTCTGTGCGGCTCCTCCTGGCTGGATCCCTGGCCCAGCGCAGCACACCCTTTCCCCTTCACTCTCCCTTGGTTACTATGGAAACAAGGGTGTCATTGATGTGGGCTGAGCTGGGGAACATGTCGGCGCACAGCTGAAAGTCAGCGATCGTGCCAGTGGGTAGAAATGTGCCAGGGTGAAAGAAGTCCGTGCTCCCGAAACTGCTGGAAGGACACAGTCCGCGCCCCCTCCCTTCCTCTCTCCACTTCTCTCTCTCCTGGCTTTTGACAAATTTCTTTATTCCCCTCTGGGCTAAAGCAGTGGCTATTTTTGTGCCATTCTGTGCCCCACCCTCACTGTCCGGGCCTGGCCTGG
>PVJI01027011.1:0-18241 GCA_004026765.1 Micronycteris hirsuta
CAACCTTCAAAAAGTTTAAATTTTAAAAAGTGAGAAATTACTTTGAGTTATTCCAGTGGGACCCTGGAATACCTCAAGGATTTATTCTGTCTCCTTATAAAAGAGAAGTTTTTGAAATAATTAGGCCTATTTAATTTGCTCAAAATTACATGGGAAGCTTTGCCAAAGAGAATAACTGTATTCTACTTGTATACATGTAATTTATAAAAATAGATGTTCTAACCCTGGCTGGTATAGCTCAGTGGATTTAGCACTGGCTTGCAAACCACAGAATTGCTGGTTCAATTCCCAGTCAGGATAAATGCCTGAGACGCGGGCCAGGTCCCTCAGTAGGGGGTATGTGAAAGGCAACCACACATCGATGTTTTTCTCCCTCTCTTTCTCTCTCTCTTCCCTTCTGTCTAAAAACAAAATAAATAAAATCTAAAAAAATAAAATAAAAAATAACTTAAAAAATAGATGTTCTAGAAATTTCAACCAGCCTCAAGGAGGAACTTACAAAAGAATCAAGTTTAAACGGTAAAATCTCAAGAGTAACAGGTGTCTGTGCTATCAGTGATATCGGACAAGCCAAGAGTGATGGTCCCCTGTGGGGACATCAAGCAGTGGTACTCTGGGTATTTGTAACCCACACATTGGGAATTTATGAATTGTTTCCAATGCTCAATGCACACTTCTGGTAAGTCCTCTACAGCATTTTAAAACCTTGCATACTGTTTGGTCTTTATGTATATTCAGATTGTGTGTTAAATGTAAAAACATGGGCTTCATATTACTCTTTTATGTCATTTTGTAGTAATTATTACTTACCAAGAAATTGTTATCTTGAAATTTTATATCTTAAAAAAAAGCAAAATTCTTCATCAACTGCATTTTATTTGAATCTACTACCATGTCATTTTAGGTTGTATCATTTATAAATAGTCATTGTTTTACTCTAATGCATTTATAAACATACTATATTATGTCTTCGGAAAGTTCATGAAAAAAACTCTGACTTACGCTAAATTACAGGTATCTAAGTAGGTCATATCTTTAAAGTAAAGATTTGTAGAACCCTACAGAATAACTGAATTCATGGAAATACTAGCAAATAGTCAAGGCAAATAAAATTCATTATATGAGGGGATGAGAAGATGGCGGCAAGGTAGGTGTGAGCTGAACCCACTTGCTCGTGCACCCAACTGGGCCACCTAGGCAATCTTCTGAAGAACAAAGTCAATAGCCAACAGAATCCCAGCTTATATGAAGTTTGGAAGCCAAAGATTGTAGGGGACACTGAAAAACATACGGTAAGGAGATTGTGTAGGGACAGCAAGGTCCCTGGAACCTGCATGGGGACCAAGGCTGCTGCAGTCCCTGGACTGGCACCTGGCACCAGGGACAGCTGCTGCCACAGGAGCATTGGAGAGCCATATCAACAATTGTAACTTCCCAGCTCACTCACTTTCCAGAACAGGGAAGGCAGTCACCCACCAGGAGACACCTGGATGCTTAAAGTCACTGGGGGGAATAAAGTCATTGTGGAAGATGCACAGAGGAAGTGTTCTCCCACTGGGACTGTGGTCCTGGGCTGGTACAGTACCAGAGAAATTGGAGAGCTAGGTGACATCTGGAGATGTGAGAAGCACTGGGCCACAACCAACCCTGACCCAGATAGTCTCTGGACTGCTCAGAGAGTTGGGCTGTGTGAAAAGCCAGGTGCCTGTCAACAATGGTGGGAGCAAACAAGAGGAATTTATTCAAAACAAGGCTCTTAGCTGCTGTTTAAGGAACTCTCATGACACAGTGGGACCAGTGGAGAGGGAGGAAGAGGAGCATGATTTGCCCTCACTAACTGATCAGAGTGGGGCAACAGGAGCTCAGAGGGGTAGCAGTCCCCAGAGAGACTTAATTTAATAGGGGATCTAAACTGTCCTGAAAGGACTTTGCGAGTGCACAGCACTCAGACCAACAAAGAGGGAGAAGGGATGTGAGTTGCTCCCACTCGGTGCACCTCAAGGTCTAAGCAAAGAGTGGCAAACAAGGTGGATTAAAGGCACCAGCATGGCACATATGGACAGTGGGGGTTGCACAGCACTGTGAGGTCTTGAGCTGGAGATTGGACACCTGTGAATATTAGAGGCCAGACCAAGCCACCAACACAGAACCACAGGAAAGGAAAAAAGAAAATAGGGAACCCAGCCCCCTTCTGCCTGCAACAACCAGGAAGACCAGCAGAATGCACTTGGTAGGTTCAAGGTAAGTAGGAGGAATGTTCTTTTTCTTTTCCTTTTTTTGTTCTCCCAAATATAAGACAATAAGACCTGGAGCTGTGAAAGGGTCAAAGACAGATCCAGAAGAGATAAGAAGACTAATGCCAACAATTGAAACAAAATTCATTTTGGTATCCTACAGAACTTGCATTTTATTTATTTTTATTTTTAATTTTTTAATTTCTCTTCCTTCCATGCATTTTTCTTGGTTTTGTTTGCTTGATTTCATTGTTTGACTGGTTTTCTTTGTTCTCCCTTTCATATTGCATTTTAATTTCTATCCATTCACTTCACTTGTATTCCTATAACACACTACTCTTGGTCTTTTACTTTTTATTCAGATCATTTATTTCTTGTCATATTGTTGTTGTTCCCATTCCCACACAGCACCCTTCCCTGGACTTGGTCCATTTTACTATCTTTCTGAGCTTTACTACTATTGTGGTTAACTTCATACTCTCACACACTACACCAAGTTTCTATCATTTACTCTCACTATATCTCATCATCTAACATAGGATAAGTACTTTCCTTTTAGAGTCAGCTCACATTCTTCTTCCCCTCTAATAAGGTTCTTATGTCTTTTTAACCCTAAATAAAGAGTGACTAGTTGGGTGAAATATCAAGGTTAATGCTGCACTTCTCCAAAGGATCACCCATCTGCTCCCCACTTGTTGGTACTTTAAATCCTACAGAATACTCTACCACTGTCATAATCCACTCCACCTTCACCCTGACCCAGATCACAAACAAGATAAGGTGGCAGTTGTGAATACCATTAAACCCACTAAAGGAGAGAACCTGACAACAAGGAAGCCACCAATGGGTAAAACCCAAGTACAAAAAGAAAGCCCACTCAAACAGAAAAAAGGGTAACCCTAGAGCATCCAGGCAAGAAGATCAAAGACACCACTCCACTGAATCCCACAGAACTCCTACCTTAATGTTTACCCTATGAGGACAGCTAGCAAAGCACAGTATTGGGAATCACAGAAACAAACAAAAAGAGTCAACTCAAATGGGAAGACAAAGAAAGAACCTGCAACTTAAGCAATGGATGACTTCCCACTAAAAGAGCTAAATGAAACAGATGCAAGCAAACTATCAGATATAGAACTCAAAAGAATGGTTATAAAGATGCTCAAGGAACTCACAGAAAACTACAAAGAACAGAGTGGGAACTGTAAGAGTATGGAAAATGAAATAGAAACTAAAAACAAGAACCAGTATGAAATGAAGAAAACAATTTCTAAAACAAAAAACACACTAGAAAGAATTACACACAGACTGGATGAAGAAGAGGACCAAATTAGTGAGCTGCAAGACAAAGTAGAAAGAAATGCCCAGGTAGAGCACCTGCATGACAAAAGACTTAAAAAAAAAATGAAGATAGCTAAAGGGAACTGCAGCACAACATGAAATGCAACACATTTGAATCATAGGAATACCAGAATGAAAAGGAAAGGAACAAAGGATAGAAATGCTGTTTGAAAAAATAATGAAAGAAAACTTTCTGAACCTGGAAAGGGGAAAAACCACACGATTTCAGGAAGCACAGAGGGTTGCAATCAAGATGAACTCAAAGAGGCCTACTCCAAAACACATCATAATTAAAATTCCAAGTTTTAAAGACAAAGAGAGAATCTTAAAAGCTTCTCTTCAGCAAGGAAGAAACAAGAAGTAACATACAAGGGAGCTCCAATAAGGCTGGTTGCTGATTTCTCAACAGACACACTTCAGGCCAGGAGAAAATGGCAAGGAATATTCCAAGAAATGAAAGGTGAAGGCCTGCAACCAAGACTACTCTACCCAGTGAGGCTCTCAGTTAAAATGGAAGGTGAAATAAGGAGTTTCTCAGGAAAAGAAGACTGGAAGAATATACCTTCATGAAACCAACACTGCAAGATATGCTAAAGGGACTGCTATAAGAAGACAAAGGAAAAGAGTCAGAGAGAGAGGAACACAGGTACAAAGGGGAAAAATGAATAAGTACTTATCACTAATAACTTTAAATGTGAATAAATTAAATGCTTTAATCAAAAGACATAGGGTAGCTGAATGGATAAGAAAACATGATGCACACATATGCTGCCTACAAGAGACCCACCTCAGAACAAAAGATCTACACAAACTGAAAGTAAAGGGTTGGAAAAACATATTCCAAGCAAATGGACAGGAAAAAGAAAGCTGAGGTAGCAATACTTATATCAGACAAAAAATCTTCAAAACATAAATCATAAATAGAGACACTGATGGACACTTCATAATACTCAAGGGAAGCATCCATCAAGAAGACATAATCATTGTAAACATGTATGCACCCAACATAGGAGAACCCAAATATATAAGCAAAATCTTGGAGGACTTCAAGAAAGACATAGACAGCAATATATTTATACTAGGGAATTTGAACAACCCAGTGTCAAAAATATATAGATCTTCCCAATAAAATGTCAACAAGGATATTGTGGCATTGCACAATATCCTAGATCAAATGGACTTAACTGATATACATAGAACTTTTCACCCCTAAGAAGCAAATTACACATTGTTTTCAAATTCATTTTGAATATATTCAAAGATAGACCACATGGCAGGACACCAGTAGCCTCAACAAATTCATGAAAATTGAAATCATATCAAGCACTTTCTCAGACCACAAGGGCCTCAAAGAAGAAACCAACATCAAGGAAAAAATTCAAAAACACTCAAATTCATAGAGGTTGAATAGCATGCTATTAAACAATGAATGGGTTAATAATGAGATCGAGGAAGAAATCAAAAAGTTTCTGAAATCAAATAAAAATGAACACACATTAGTCTAAATCGGATGGAACACAGCAAAGACAGTCCTGAGTGTGGAATTCACAGCTATACAGGCCTACCTAAAAAAAAAAAAAAAAAATAGAAACATTTCAAATAAACAACCTAACCCTACATCTACAAGAACTGGAGGAACAACAAGAAACAAATTCTGGAGCAAGCAGATGGAAGGAAATAACCAAGGTCAGAGCAGAATTAAATGACATAGAGACTAAAGAACAATACAAAGGATCAATAAATCCAGGCGGTGGTTCTTTGAAAAGATAAACAAAATTAACAAGCCTTTAAGCAGATTAATCAAGAAAAAAAGAGAAAGGACCCAAATAAAATCAGAAATTAAAGAGGAGAGACTACAACTGATACCACAGAAATACAAAGAATTTTAAGAAATAACTATGAACTACTTATATGTCAAGACATTTGAAAACCTAGGTGAAATGGACAAATTTCTAGAAAAATATAATCTCCCAAAACTGAATGAAGAAAAGCAGGAAGCCTGAACAGACTGATAACAGGTGGTGAAATCAAAGCACTGATCAAAAAATTCCTAGCACACAAAATCCCTGGACTGCATGGTTTCACGGGAGAATTTTACAAAACAATTAAGGAAGAGCTAACCCCCATACTTCTCAGACTATTCCCAAAAATACAAGGAGATTAAAGACTCCCAGACTCTTTTTATGGAGCCAGGATCATCCTAATCCTAAAACCATGAAGACACAACAAAGAAAGAAAACTACAGGCCAATATCGCTGATGAACATAGAATCCTCAACAAAATATTGGCAAATTGCATCCAGCAATAAATTAAGAAGATCATACACCATGATCAAGAAGGAATCATCCAAGAAATACAAGGATGGTACAAATCAATAAATGTAATACATCACAAGAACAAAAGGAAAGACAAAATCAAATGATCATATCAATAGATGAGGAAAAAGCATTTGATAAAGTACAGCACCCATTTAAGACAAAAACACTGAGCAAAGTAGGAGTAGAGGGAGCATACTTCAATGAAGTAAAGGCCATCTATGAAAAAACTACAGCCAGGATTATACTAACAGGCAAAAACTAAAAGGTTTCTCCCTAGGATCAGGAACAAGACAAGAGTGTCTGCTTTCACCACAATCTATTCAACATAATATTGGAAGTCCTAGCCACAGCGATCAGAGAAGAAAAAGAAATAAAAGGCATCCAAATTGGAACGGAGGAAGAAAACTGTCATTGTTTGTAGATGATATGATAGTGTACATAGAAAACCCGATGGACTCCACCAAGAAACTACTCAACCTAATAAATGAATTTGGCAAAACAGCTGGGTTCAAATGTGAACAATGAAATATCAGAAACAGAAATCAGGAAAAAAAATCCCATTTGATATAGCAACAAGGAAAATAAAGTATCTAGGAATCTTACCGAGGAGTTAAAATACCTATTCTCAGGAAAGTACACAACACTGAAGAAAGAAATTAAGGAAGACACAAATAAATGGATGCTTATACTGTGTTCATGGATTGTAAGAATTGCCATCATCAAAATGTCCATATTATGCAAAGAAAATTATACATTGAATGCAATTCCTATTAAAATACCAATGACATATTTCACAGTCAGAGAAAAAACATTTCAAAAATTTATATAGAACTGTACATGACCCCAAATAGCCTCAGCAATTTTGAGAAAGAAGAACAAAATAGGAGGGATCACAATACTATCAAACTATATCAAACTATATTACAAACCCACTGTAATCAAAATACTCTGGTACTGGCATCAGAACTGGCATAGACCAATGGAACAGAATAGAGAGACCAGTAATCAACCCATGTCTCCATGGTCAATTAATATTTGACAGAGTGGGGAAGGGCATAAAATAGGGTATAAATAGTCTTCAACACAGGATGTTGGTAGATCTGGACAGCTACGTGGAAAGAAATGAAACTCAATCACCAACTTGCACCATACTCCACAATAAAATCAAGATGGGTGAAAGGGTTAAATATAAGTCATGACATCATAAAAGTGCTAGAGGAGAACATAGGCAGGAAAATCTCAGATATTCCACACAGCAATATTTTCACCAATACATCCTCTAGGGCATAATGGAAAGAATAAGCAAATGAGAATTCATCAAATGAAAAAGCTTCTGCATGGCTAAACAAAACATCAGCAAAATGAAAAGGGAATCAATTGTATGAGGAAATCTATTTGCCAGTGATACTCTGAGAAGAGCTTGATCTCCAAAATATATAAAGAATTCATAGGACTCAACACCTGGAAGACAAACAATCCAATTAAAAAATGATTAAAGGACTTTAACAGACACTTCTCCAAGGACATACAGAGGGTCCAGAGACATACGAAAGGATGCTCAACATCACCAGCCAGCAGAGAGACACAAATTAAAACCACAGTGAGATACTACTTCCCACCAGTTAGAATGACCATCATTAACAAATCAACAAAAAAAAAAGCGCTGGTAAGGATGTGGGGAAAAGGGAACCCTAGTGCACTGTTGGTGGGAATGCAGACTGGCGCAGCCACTGTGAAAAACAGTATGGAATTTCCCCCAAAAAACTAACAGTGGAACTGCCTTTTGATGCAGTGACCCCACTGCAGGGATTATACCCTAAGAACACTGAAACACCAATTCAAAAGAACCTATGTATCCCAATGTTCATATCAGCATTATTTACTATAGCCAAGTGCTAGAAACAGCCTATTGCCAAACAGTAAATAAGTGTATCAAAAAACTATGGTATATGTACACAATGGAATACTATGCAGCAGAAAGAAAGAAGGAACTTCTACCCTCATGGCAGTATGGAAGGAACTGGAGAGTATTATGCTAAGTGAAATTAGCCAGGCAAAGAAAGACAAGTACCATATGATATCACCTCTAAGTGGAACCTAATCAACAAAACAAACAAACCAGCCACATAGAACAAGAGACATGGAAATAAGGAACAAACTGACAGTGACTAAAGGGGTTGGGGGAGAGGGATAACAAGGAATAGAAGGTGGAGAATCTAGTCATGGAACATGTACAAAGGACCCATGGATATGGACAACAGGGTGGGGATTGACTGTGGGAGTGGGCAGTGCATTGGGCAGTGGAGAGCCACTGGGGGAAAATTGAGACAACTGTAATTGAACAACAATAAAAAATAATAAAGCAGAAGCAAAAAGAAAAAAATAATAGAAATATCTCAAATTTTATGTTGGTCAAACTTGGTCTCCCAACATCCAGCTTGGAAGACCATTTTAGAGCAGTTTATAAGAGGAGACAAAACAGGAAACTATATCCCCTTCCTTTTCAGCTTCTTGGCTTTGGTGTCTCATGGATAATGGAGGTGATGAATGGCTGGCAGTGAGGCTGGGGTACAGAAACAAAAGCAGAATTGGTTGCTAGATCCACAATTAAAGAAACTTGGAGAGAAGTGATCAAGGACCATGAATGATCTGGGAAACATTTCTGCTTTGGGGTGAAAAGTTAGTGGACCTTTAGTAATTTTTGAATTTTCTACCATATTCATGCCTTATTTATGCAAAACAAATTTAAAAAAATTTTAAAGGACACAAATGAATTCTGAAATATTTAAAGCACTCCTCTTTTGCAGAGAAATAGACGTTCTATTTTAAATTTCAAACTTTAAAAAAGGTTTTGCTTGAAGAAAGGAATAACTTTTGTTTCATAAATTTACATTGTGATTTTGAGAAATATTGATTCATTTACAAATAAGCTCTGAACTTTCTTCTAATTGTAAAGAATTACGAGGCATCTCATTTTGAGATAGTCTTCTGTCTCTTCTACATCCTTTAAAGGTTTTCATTATAAGACAGTATTTAACTTGCTATTTTCAAATGCATTTATTATTCATATCTAAATTTTGGTCTAGATGCAACTATGAGAAAAACAGGGAGAACCAAGGTAAAAGGAAAACAGCAAAGAAAAAAATCATCCAACATGTATTAATTTATAAATTATGGTATATGCTCAATGTTATGTCATTACATGTCATTAAAAAGAATGTGTAACTGATGTGAAAATATATCCTATTTATGTTAAAAAACAAGATGCAGTACATTATGTAGAATAAATGAATTTATTTGTAATGTAGTAAGGTACATACTGAAAAACTATCTGGAAGAGTATCAACCAAATGAATACAGGCATGATGTGTTGGAAGGACTTGGAGGAGGGGATAGATTATGAGTGACTTTTACTTTCTAGGTTATATATTTCTGCAATATGTTTTTTTTTCACAAGTGTGTGTTATTTTATAAACATGAAATGCAACACAGATAAAAGTTACTAAAAGGGCGTGGCAGTTAGAGAGTTCAGCAAGAGACTGCAAAATGTTATAAACCAAGAACTCAAGACACTCTCCCCTCAGACTTTTTGTTTTTTCAAAATTTAAAATTGCTATGTTTATTGTATGGTTAGTCCTCTTTAAATCACCTCAAATCCTTTATGGTTATCTGTAAGAGCAATAATAAGTAATCTATTGGGAAGATATTGGTGACTTGTGAGAATATGATTTGCAATAAGTTGAGGAGTGAATATGTAAAAGAAAATTTGGACAGGCAATACTGATAAAAGTGGCTAAATAAAGTCATGAAAAAAATGTCATTTCATAAAATTGGCTGTAGAGGACACAGTCTGAGTTCTTAATAAGAAAGAGGTCCACTGAAGCTTTGTGAGCATAGCAATGACCTGTTGATGGTCCAGCTGGTAGTAAAAGCAATGCAAATCAAGAGGATGGATGTGGAGGCTGTTGCATTGTGGCAAAAGGGGACAGTGGTAGGGAAAGAACTAATAGGAACGTAGGAAGGGGCAGCTAGGAAGGATACAAATCAGGATATTCAATGACATTCTTCTCAAGCTACTTCTAACTAGAATGAAGCTGAAACAGGCAAGAAGAGAAATATTTTATTTTTATTTTTTATTGTTGTTCAAGCACACTTGCATCCACTTTCCTCACAACACCCCCCCGCCCCCGACCACCACTTCTCAATCCTACCCGCTTTTGGATTTGTCCGTAAGTCCTTTATACATGTTCCTTGACAACCCTTCCCATTCTTTCCACCGTTATCCCCCTCTCGCCTATCTGGTTACAGTCAGTTTGTTCTTTATTTCAATGTCTCTGGTTATATTTTGCATGTTTCTTTGTTTTGTTGATTAGGTTACACTAGTAGGTGATATCATATGGTATTTGTCTTTCACCAACTGGCTTATTTCACTTAGCATTATGCTCTCCATATCCATCAATGCTGTCACAAAGGACAGGCTCTTGTTCTTTCTTTCTGCTGCATAGAATTCATTGTGTACATATACCACAGTTTTTTGATCCAGTCATTTACTGATGGGCATTTAGGTTACTTCCAGCACTTGGCTATTGTAAATTGTGCTGCTGTGAATACTGGGGTGCATTGATTCTTTCAAATTGGTTGTTTCAGGGTTCTTACGATATAATCCCACCAGTGGAATTGCCAGGTCAAAAGGCAATTTTAGTTTTTAGTTTTTTGAGGAAATTCCATACTATTGTCCACAGTGGCTGCACCAGTCTACATTTACATGAACAATGTACTAGGGTTCACTTTTCTCCACATCCTCTCCAGCACTTGCTGTTTGTTGATTTGTTTACAATGGCCATTCTGACCAGTGTGAAGTGGTATCTCAGTGTGGTTTTAATTTGCATCTTTCTGCTGGCTAGTGATGCTGAGCATCTTTTCATGTGTTGACAGGTTAAAGGGACCTTGAGAATCCTCCCTGTTTATGCCTGACCTATGACCTTCACTGTAAGAGTGAAACATAGGCTTGCTATCTCCCAGGGAGAACTGGCCTTTCTCCCCAGGAGATTAGTACCTTTGACCTTTAACTGTTCCTTCAGGGAGAATTGGCCCTTCTCCCAGAGGGACCAGTTGGTTAGTCAAGTCACAGAAGGCCCTTGGCACATAGCCACTTTTGTCCAAAGCATATTTAACCATAGCCCCCAAAGTGAGACTTTGGAATCTCACCCAGAGGGAAGGACACTCAGTAGGAACTTTTCCCAGTCAGACCCCAAATGCTGTCTCCGGGATTCCCCAGCATCTCGTTCAGGTGTTGGTGATTTCCCATCTGGTGATGTATGCTATTGATTCTTGCTTTCTCTTTGCTCTTGCTTAATAAAGTGCTTAGCTATTCACCTTTGACTTGGGGTCTTTATTGTCTGCAAATTTGAACCTCCAAATTAAGTGGCCACAATCTCATATGTGCCCCTTAATGGCACATATGTCTCTGGGCCCTCTGTATGTCCTTCTTGGAGAAGTATCAGCCCAGGTCCTTTGCTCATTTTTTAATTGGGTTATTTGTCTTCCTGGAGTGGAGTCGTGTGAGTTTTTAATACATTTTGGAGATCAAACCCTTGTCCGAGGTATCATTGGCACATATATTTTCCCATACGGTTGGTTCTCTTTGATTTTCCTTTAGCCAGGCAGAATCTATTTATTTTAATGAAGTTCCATTTGTTTATTCTTTCCTTTGTGTCCCTTGCCCAAGAGGATGTATCAGTGAAAATATTGCTGCATGAAATATCTAAAATTTTCTGCCTATGTTCTCCTCTAGGACTTTTATGGTATCAGGATTCATACTTAATTCTTTTATCCATCTTGAGGTTTTTTTTTTTCTATATGGTATAAGTTGGTGGTAGAATTTTATTTTTTTGCATGTAGCTCTCCAGATCTCCCAACATCATTTGTTGAAGAAGCTATTTTTATTCCACTTTATGCCCCTCCTCACTTTATTAAATATTAATTGACCATAGAGACATGGGTTTATTTCTGGCCTCTCTATTCTGATCCATTGATCTATATGTCTGTTCTTATGCCAGTACCAGACCTTTTTAATTACAGTGGGTTTGTGATATAGTTTGATATCAGGTATTGTAATCCCTTTGTTCTTCTTTCTCAAAATTGCTGAGGCTATTTGGGGTCAGGTGTGAGTCCATTTAAATTTTTGAAATGTTTGTTCTATATCTGTAAAATATGTCATTGGTATGTTAATAGTGACTGCTTGAATCTATAAATTGCTTTGGGTAGTATGGACATTTTGATGATGTTAATTCTTCTAATCCATGAACATGTTATATGTTTCCATTTGTTTGTGTCTTTCTTAATTTCTTTCTTCAGTGTTGTGTAGTTTTCTGAGTACAGGTATTTTGCCTCCTTGGTTAGGTTTATTCCTAAGTACTTTATTTTTATTGTTGCTATATCAAATGGGATTTTTTTCTAATCTTTTTGTGATGTTTCATTGTTGGTGCACCAAAATGCCATCAGTTTATGAATATTGACTCTGTATCCCACTGTTTTGCCAAAATCACTTCAGGTTGAGTAGTTTTATGGTGTTGTCTATAGGGGTTTATATGTACACTATCATGTCATCTGGAAATAATTACAGTTGTCCTTTCTCCTTCCCTGTTTGGATGCCTTTTATTTCTTTTTCTTGTCTGATTGCTGTGTCTGGGGCTTCCAACACTATGTTGAATAGAAGTGGTGAGAATGGACATCCTTGTCTTGTTCCTGATCTTAGTGGGAAAGCTTTTAGTTTTCTCCCATTGAGTATGACATAGGTCTCTCATATATAGCCTTTATTATGCTCCCTCTACCCCCACTTTGCTGAGTGTTTTTATCATATATGGGTAGTGTACCTTATCAAAGGCTTTTTCCACATTTATTGATATGATTATGATCTTTGTCTTTCCTTTTGTTATATGATGTATTATGTTGATTGGATTGCAAATATTGTTCCATCCTTGCATCCCTGAGAAGAATCCCAGTTGATCACGGTGTATGATCTTTTTTATGCATTGCTGGATGCAGTTTGCCAATATTTTGTTAAGGATTTTAGCATCTAGGTTCATCAGCAATATTGGTGTGTAGATTTCTTTCTTTGTTGTGTCTATATCTGATATTGGAATTAGGATGATGCTGACTTCATAAAGAGTTTGGGAATCCTCCTTCTTGAACTTTCTGGAATAGTCTGAGGATAGGAGTTAGCTTGTCTTCAAAGGTTTTGTAAATTCTCCTGTGAACCTGTCTGTTCCAGGGCTTTTGTGTGCTGGGAGTTTTTTTAAATACTGCTTCATTTTTCTAGCTGTTGTTGGTCTGTTCAGGCTTTCTGCTTCTTCTTCATTCAGTTTTGGAAGATTATATTTTTTTAGAAATTTTTCCATTTCTCCCAGGTTTTCAAATTTCTTGGCATATAGATGTTTGTAGTAATTTCTTACAATCCTTTGTATTTCTGTGGGATCAGTTGTAATATCTCCTCTTTAATTTCTTTTTTAATTTTATTTTTTATTGTTGTTCATGTATAGTTGTCTCTCAGATGTTCCACACAGCAATATTTTGTCCTCTTTCATTTCTGGTTTTATTTATTTAGGCCCTCTCTTGTTTTCTTCTGTGTCTGCTTAAAGTCTTGTTGTTGGGAACCTCTCTGCCTGGTTCCAGAAGCTGTAACCTGCTATGGCTAAGGCTGAGTGAGAGACCTTGGGACCCTAAGCCACTAAGGAGACAAAGCTTATCTCCCTGGCAGGGGTGCCACCTCTGCCCCCTTTACTTCACCCTGCTTGGCCCCCAGTGGATGACCAGTTAGCCAATGATGGGTAAGATTCCTCAAGGGAGGGACAACCTAAGACAGGCATGGTCATGAGGGGGCCCTCTGGGAAGGACTTGGGGGGCTATAGAAAAGGGGGGGATGGACCTTCACCCCTCACTTTTGACATAACCTGAGTCCTCATTCTGTCTGCAAGAAGTCTCCTAATCTCTTGGCTGCCTTACTTCCCCTGCCGGACTTAAGCCTGAAACAATGCTGGAGGTGTGTGTGGTCCTGTGCTGGAAAGGGTGGGTTCACAAGGGTGATCAGGCCTAAGAAAGAATGCATAAAATCCTGTGAAACCAACTTTGCTAATACCCTCAATTTAAATGATAAGAGTCCAAGCATAGAATGAATTTGTTTCCCTAAAGTTTTATGGCCCTTTAGCTCTCTGACCCTGACTCAAAATAAGCCCTCAGAGTTCTTTGAATGTTATCTATTGTTTGGTCATTATTGCCTGACAATGATTGATGAGTTTTACCTATACACTCTGTATTCCTATGCAAATGAACCCAATAAAATCCTTTCCCATTGAGGAAAAGTCTCCTGGCCCTTCTCTTTGAGAGAACGGCCACCTTTCCTCCCCAAGCAGATCATGTCTTGATAGACTTATTCTCATCTGTGGCAGCCAGGGAGGTGGGGGGCCTGTGGGCAGAGCCCCTCCACAGCTTGTTGACTTTATCTTTTCAGAGAACTACCTCCTGGATTTACTGATCCTTTGAATTGTTCTCTTAGTCCCTATGTCATTAAATTCTGCTCTGACCTTGGTTATTTCCTTCTGTCTGCTCACTCCAGAACTTTGTTGTTATTCCTCCAGTTCATGTAAATGTAGGGTAGGTTGTTTATTTGAAATGTTTATATCTTTTTAAGGTAGGTCTGTTTCACTATGAACTTCCCTCTCAGGTCTGCCTTCACTGTGTCCCATAAGTTTTGGACTATTGTGAGTTCATTTTCATTTGTTTCCAGAAACTTTGATTTCTTCCTTGATCTCATTCTTAACTCATTCATTGTTTCATAGCATGCTATACAATCTCCGTGAGTTTGAGTGTGTTTGAGTGTTTTTGAGTTTTTTCCCCTGAGGTTCGTTTCTAGTTTCAGGCCCTTGTGGTTTGAGAAAATGCTTGATGTGATTTCAATTTTCTTGAATTTGTTGAAATTTGTTTTGTTTCCTATCACATGGTCTATCTTTTTAAAACGTTCCCTGTGCATTTGAAAAGAATGTATATTTTGCTTCCTTGGGGTGAAATGTTCTACATGTATATAATAGTTAAGTCTGTTTGATCTAGGGCATTGTTCAATGCTGCAATATGCTTGCTGATATTTTATTTGGAAGATCTATCCATTGTTGACAGTGTGGTATTCAAATCGCCTACTATAAGTGTCTTGCTGCCTATCTCTTTAAGTCCTCCGAGACTTTTCTAATGTATTTGAGTGCTCCTGTTGATATATGTTTACAATGATTATGTCTTCTTGATGGGTGCTTCCCTTGAGTATTATGAAGTGTCCTTCTGTATCTCTTTTTATGGCCTTTCTTTTGAATTCTATTTTGTCTGATATAAGTATTGTTACCCTGGCTTTTTTTTCCCTATCCATTTGCTTGGAATATCTTTTTTCCAACCCTTCACTTTCAGTCTGTGTAGGTCTTTTGTTCTGAGGTGTGTCTCTTGTAGGCAGCATATGTGTGGGTAATATTTTCTTTTCTTTTTAAAAGAAGATTTTTTAAAGAGGGGAAAGGAGGGAGAAAAAGACACATCAAATGTGTTATTGCCTCTCATACGCCCCCTACTGGGGACCTGGCCAGCAATCCATGCATGTGCCCTAGACTGTGAATGGAACCAGCGATCCCTATTTCAAAGGCTGACACTCACTGAGTCACACCAGCCAGGGTCTGCTTTCTTATCCATTTAGCTACCCTATGTCTTTTGATTGGAGCATTTAATCCATTTACATTTAAGATTATTATTGATAGGTACTTATTCATTGCCATTTTCCTCCCTTTGTACCAGTGTTCCTCTCTCAGAGAGAAACATTTTAAAATAGAGAAATAAAGAGGCATACAGTAATGAAGTGAGCTAGAAAAGAAGAGAGACACACACACACAGAGGCACTGATAAAGGAAAGGGATTTGCTTGTACTTTGGGGAAGACATAGAAAGGTCTGTCAAGAAAGTATTCAGCCAGGCAATATGAAAAATAGAGACATTTATTGAAGAAGATACAAGACACATTGTCCATAGGATAATGACACCACAGTCTCCTTTAAGGTGGGTACTTTGAGATGTCACAAGGTTCTTTCAATTGCCATCAACTGCTCCATCATATTTTCTTGCATCTCACCTATGATCTGAAATCCCTCCCCTTTCAAAGGTGATTGTAGTTTTTGGGAAAAGCCAGAAGTTGCAGGGTGTCAAATCTGGGCTATAGGGGTCTGAGTTACCTGGGTGATTTGATGTTTTGAAAAAAGAAAAACTCTGCATAAGAAATGATGCATGAGTGGGTGTGTTGTTGTGATAAAGCTGCCAATCATTAGTTGGCCAGAGCCTCGGACTTCTGAATCATCTAATTTCCATGGAGGAATGTTCAAGTTTAATGCAAAATTTGATGCAGATTCATTGCTCTACTCACTCAGACATTTTGAATGAGATGGCCACACAGTACACATGCTCACTCAACAGCATCTACTGCTCCCACTGACTAGTATAGTGAAGTCATCATTATTCATGCATGTGCATTCCAGCCACTCTCCTCAGCTGCCAGGTTACATTGTTGTGCAAACCCTTCTCGTTATATTAACAATGGCTGAACTTTTTCTGGACAGACCTCTTATAAGTTCTTTTAAACAGGTGTGGCTTTGTAGTTTTCTGACCACCTCTCAGCAATCCCACCAAGACAGGACCTAAATGGGAAACCTTCAGAATGGACTACTCCTCCTCTAGAGGAGGTCTAAGAATAAAGAGGGAAAAAATCAACAAACTTTTAAGGATAATTGATTTGAACCAATTCTTCCTCTTTTCATTCTATCTTTTTAAAAAATATTTTTTAACATTCCATTTATTTATTTTTAGAGAGAAGGGAAGGGAGGGAAAAAGAGAGGGAGAGAAACATCAGATGTGCAAGAGATACATTGATCACAGGCCCCCAACTGGGGATCTGACCCACAACCCAAGCATGCACCTTAACTGGGAGTTGAACTAAGAACTTTTTGGCTTACAGGCCAGCACTCAATCCATTGAACCACACAAACCAGGACTCATATTGTTTATCTTAATAGGTACTTATTTAGATGCTATTATATACTGGGCTTTGTTCATTACGGCACAGAATCCTTCTAGATCCTGGCTGGGGAAATTGTTAAATAAATTGTCTCAGGTCACAAAGTCAGTGAATGATAGAGCCTGGAATGGAGCCCACATCTCCAGAGTCTGAGCGCTAACCACCATGCAATGGCCTCTCTTAAACTAACCTGGGTTCCTGCCTGACACTTTTTTCTTAAACCATATACTTTTATTGCTGGGTTTATTTAGTTCACAGGACAACATTCTCTGATGTAGGTTACTACTTTTAAAGAATAGTCCAAAGAGACTAGATTATAGAACACTCTAGGATAAGATATAGGTTATAAGAACTCAAGGCATACTCAAATAACACTGTCACTGAAAAATGTAATTACCTTTAGTTATTTAAATATTATTTTTTCAATCGGTAATTTTGTCTCCAACATTTAACTGTATTATATTTCCTGAGGATCAAATCTTTTAAGACAGTGAGGGGAAAAGCTAATCTGACTCAGCAAGGGTTTGAGGGATTTTGTAGAATACAGGCACTTGGGTATGAATAGAGTACCTGGTAAACACCCTAGAAAAGATTCCTGCTCTTATGGAGCTCACATGCCTCTAGAGGCTGGGTGGGGGTCTGGGATTGTAGCTATCTTCAAGATGGTCAACATTAGTTTCTATCCTCCTTGTATGCACATGACATTCCATCATTGACTGCAATTCACTCTACTCCCTTGAATCTGGATTGTCCCAACAATGCTTTGACCAATAAAGTGTGGCAGAACAGTTCTACACTGTTGCTGGACCGGGCCTATAAGAGGACTGACATCCTCTGCTTTGGTCTCTTACAGTCCTTAGCCACCAAGAAAGATGTCTGTATTAGTCTGCTTGGACTGCTATAACAAAATACCAGATTGTGTAACTTAAACAACAGAAACTTATTTTCTCAGTTTATTTTCTAGAGGCTGGAAGTCCAAGGTTAAGGTGTCAGCCGTATTGGTTTCTCTGAGGCCTCACCTCTCTTTTTAGCTTGCAGATGGCCACCTTCTCTCTGCATTTTCATTTGGCCTTTCCTCTGTGCACATTCATTCCTAGTGTCTCTTCCTCTTTTTATAAGGATACCAGTCCTATTGGATTAGGGCTCTACCCTTATGACCTCATTTAACCTTAATTACCTCCATAAAGGTCTTATCTCCAATACAGTCACATTGGGAGTTAAAGCTCAACATACGAACTTTGAGGAAAAACAGTTCAG